>JAHWFP010006837.1:0-10876 GCA_023313725.1 Lithobius niger
GTATAGCTTATTAGTGATCACTTAATTCAGCTGCAAACCTATTAGGATGGGCGTAAGAATGGATCCAGAGCCTAAACCTCGCTCTTCGTGGCAAAATCAATTTTTAACCCCGGAATTTGTTGATCATATGTATGTCCTTTCACGTGCTACAATAAAGTTATTATTACCAAGAATATATAGGGTTGGGGGAGAAGAATTTGTGACTGAGACCCCCTACTGAAACGTCTTAGGTTCATTCCTATTAGTTCCGTCTAAGTTTATAGAGGGCGCTACGAGTTTTAAGTGGGAATTTCTACTCAGTTTTCAGCTTAAAATTTAACTAAACTGTTGTATGCGCGGTGTATCTTGAGTCCTGCAAGTATTTTGTGAGCGGCTACGTCTTCCTGGATGGGGTGGCCTTAATCGATGGCCGCCATTGTTTTTGTAACCATCTTGGATATCAACAAGGCACTCCGCTACTGAAAACGTACAATCGATTATCTATGTTCGTTCTGCGGAGAACTCAAGATAGGCCGCGGACACTATAAGCGAAACTACAGCTTGTATTTAGTTATTATTTAGTTTAGCTTAGGTGTAACTTAGTTTACTTTAGGTTTGCCTAAGAGCGACAGAATGGTACAAAGAAATTTCTTTTAACGACACAAACAAGCCGAGTGCCTCGTTATTATTCAGCGACAATTTGGTACGTTCTCGTGCACTCGCTGCAACATTTAACGATATCACTGTCACTAGATGGCACCACGGCAGAATATAAAAAATCTACCGTGGCGCCATCTATTGACAGTGATATGGTTAAATGTTACAGCTTGTACCCAGGTGCACGTACGAGCATGTACCAAATTTTCCCTCAATAATAAAGAGGCACGTGGCCTTTTTGTGTAGTTAAAAGACATTTCTTTGAGCATTTCTTCACTTCCTGCAAGAAAACACTAGAAAGCAAGCGTTAGATGGCGCTAAATGGTGCAAACTTACGTTTGGTGACAATCCGCCTTTAAGTAGCTAATGTCGTTTTAAGCACCTGTTTATAAAGTGTTGCAAACTGAACGCTAGTGTTTTATTTTAAACGCATTTCACGTTTGCACCACTATATGAACGCTAATGTTTTGGAGATTTCTTCTCAGCCAATGTTATTTTTAAATCTATTTCACGCGCTTTTTAGCCAAAAAGTCAGTAAAAATATATTTTAGTTGCGTCTAAAACGTGTTTATTTTTAAACACGTTTTTACAATGAAGATTAAGTTTTAGCCTTAAAAGTTAATATCCCCAAAATCCTTTACCAATTTACTGTTTTTCAAATTTAAATACACAAATAAAACTTGAATATATGTGCAAAATGTTAAATAAATCGACAGCGGGTTCAAACGCTATACTACGGCGGAGATACTCAGCTGATGATGAGTTGCAGGGATTTGCGCGGATTTGCAAGATTTGTACTGATCGCAAGCTCTGCACAGATTTGCAAGATTTGTACGGCGGGTTTGCTGATTCGTTCGTATTTGCAAGATTTCGCTTGGATTAGCGGATAACATGAAGATCTACAGATTTTCAGATTTCATTTAGATTTGCCGATTTGCAGTGATTTGTGTGGATTTTCAGATTTTACTGGATCTGCAAGCTGATTTGTACCGATTTGCTATGATTTGCAGGATTTACGGAAATTTGCAGATTTGCAATGTTTTGTAGATTTCACTTTGCAGATTGCAGGCAGAGTTGCCGATTTCGTGTTGATTTTCCCTGATTTGCTATGATTTTCAGGATTTATTGAGATTTGCAATGATTTGACAAACTTCTCGAGGGACTGACGGGCTGACAGACACCAAAACAGAATGTCTTTGCACTCATTGCGTCACTAAAATGCGTAGGAGATAATGACGTTAGCTGGTATAGCCAAGGCCTATAGAGAAAAATTCGTCAACACCCGGCCTCCGCGAAAATTCCGACTTGATATTTTCAACGAAGGTCAATCTGTCTTGAGCACAGACATCCGGCGGCCGGATCGATTCATTCCCATCGGCAGGATGGTTAATTTTGAACAGAATTTATTTATAGTTTTCGATTAAAATTCGATATGCTTGATCACGAATCTAAACGGTACGTAATTAATAATGGACGACGTGAGTGCATTTGTGCCTTCTCTTGAACTAAGGCATCTACAAAGATGAGAGTTGCGGCACACTACGCTTCCAGGCCCGTGTTAAATAAATACGGATACAAACCTAATTTACGTTGCCTTTTGGACTTAAATGTCAGACTGCCTGAGCGGGGAATCGAACCCACGACCTTCGAAATCAAAGGCCGGAGTCCTAACCGCTCAGCCATACTGACATGGCCAAAAGGAAACGTCCATAAGAAGCATTTAACACGCAAACATGTACAAATAATCATACACTTTTCCAATCTGCACTGGTGGGATGCTTGTCTGCGCATCACACACCAAGTGAACCGAAAGGAACACACTTAAAGCGTGAAATAAGGTTATAAACGGGACAGAAGCCAATTGGGCTAGATAAGTGTTGAATAAATACGGATGCAAACCTATTTACGTTGCCTTTTGGAACTTAAATGTCAGACTGCCTCCTAAATGTATCCTATGGACGTTTCCTTTTGGCCATGTCAGTATGGCTGAGCGGTTAGGACTCCGGCCTTTGATTTCAAAGGTCGTGGGTTCGATTCCCCGCTCAGGCAGTCTGACATTTAAGTCCAAAAGGCAACGTAAATAGGTTTGCATCCGTATTTATTTAACACTTATCGAGCTCAATTGGCTTTCTGTCCCGTTTATAGGCCCGTGTTCATTGTCGTAACTTGATTTTTTGACCCCAGCTCAAAAAACGGGAAAAACTGCTTATTTGAAAGCCAAAGTTTGATCAGGAGGCAAACTAAAAAGAAAGAAATCAGTTAAGCTAAAAAGGAAGTGTGAGTCGACGCCAGTAGAGTGAGCGGAGCGAAAGTTTTTTTTAACTAACTGTGAAAACATGTGTTTAAAAATAACTGTAAAAACGCCTATAAAAGTGTTTTACAAATATAAAGGTCCTCAGAAAAACCTTAGTGTTCATGAGGGTATAGCGTGAAGGAGGCTTATATTGTCCTACCATACGCTATGTCTTATGTGTTATTTTTAGTGTTTGGCTTGTTTACCCCTTTCCTTAATGTACAGCGATTCGTGTGTATGTAAATAAAAATAATACTAAAAATAACTCACAAGACATAGCGTAGTAGGAGAGTAAGCCACCTTCACGCTGTACGTTTCGTCAGAGTGGCATAACGCAGATTCGAACTGGCAACCCAATCCTCCCCCAAGTCTCAGACATACGCTTTTATCGATGGACCCACTCTTCCACTGGCATAAAGATGATTAACGAAATCAGCTTTTCCTCCTTTTTTCCTTTTTGTAGCGTAGGCTGCAGCGCTGCAGACGTAAGATGCTTCTTTAGTGACTTTAACAAAGTCACTAAAGTTTGCAAGACTTTACAAACACGTCATTAAAACACGTATAAGGACCAACGTGTGCAAAATAAAACAGTACCAAATTATACCGTATATGTTTTTATTACAACGAATTTTTTTTTAAATTCTGGTTGAGAAATGCTTGTGTTTATGATGTGTTGCAAAATAAACACCACTGTACAGTTTTACTTTTAAAATTTCAATGTCTGCATATGTTTTAAGCATGTGTTTATAAACTGTTGCAAATTGAACGCTGTAGTGTTTTATTTTAAACGCATTTTACGTATGCTACACTTTGTTGAAAGGTTTCTGCTCAACCCATGCTGTGCTTAAAAGTTTTTTTTTGTAGGTTTTCAGCTAAAAACTTCTAAAAATGTTTTCTAGATGTGTTTAAAACGTGTTTATTTTAACTGTGTTTACGTGTTTACTGTTCAACTAGACCTACTAACCCTGTTATGTAATTTCTTAAGAATAACAACAGTATGAAATTATTTTGTTAAGTTACATAGGGTAACCAACGAATAAGTTGGCATACTTGTTACTCAGAATGTCATCATTTTACTGAAAAACCTGTTAAACAGAATTCATCATTTAACTTTTATCGGTTTAAAAGGTTTAAGAACCGATCTAAAACTTAGTAAGACGGCTAGTTTTTTTTTTAATGTATTTTCATGTTTAAATTTTACGGTTATTTTCTCTGTTATGACTTTGAAATATTTTTCAAATATTTAAGATTTGAAACAATGAATCAGACAAATTACGGATAAATTCCATTTAAAATTAAGTATTAAATGAAATAAATTATGTGTAAACGGAAGACGGGGGTAAATCACATCAGACTAGTTGTATACACCGCTGCTATAAAACTTCGATCCAGCACGTTCATTCCTTTAAAAACTCGATTTTTTTTTCAACAAGACGCAGGAATGATATAGTATTTAAAAAAAAACAATGGTCCTTAGTTTTAAGTGTTTGACTTTAATCTACTGCTGGGATAAAAGACGGTATTTTGTTTTACAGTATTTAGAATTAATAACGGCACTATATTATACAAATTACTTATTTAACAGATACAAGCATCAGTTGTAAATTGCAATTTGAATTAGACTCGAATTCGACAAATTGTAAAAAGTTTTACCAAAGAATAATTTAAGCAGGCTACTTAAGAAAGAGAATACACAATGAGAATGAATTGGTAATGTACGGGATGGAGCTCAGCCGTGTGTTAACAAAAGAGTAGGCCTACCACCAGGCAACGTTCTTGTACCACTCTTATTTGCCTTGTAAATGTAGTTAAACCTATATCACTTCCCGCGTGTAAACAAACTGAAGCTGTGTCATGTTAGATTATGGTCCTGAAATTCCGTAGGGTCCTATTTATATTTTTTAAATAATGCAATTCTGATTAAAAACCTGTTCAGACAATGCAGCGTATGTCTTCAAATATTGCCAGTTTAGTGAATGGCAGGGGGGGGGGGGGGTGCGGAAGAGGAAGGGAGACGAAAATTGCTGCCTAAAAACAAGTGTTTTAAAATGGAGAAGTTCAATAAGAACTTAAACCTAATATATTTCTTTTTAGGTGTTTTATGTAAAAGGTTTTGTTTACGAGACTTTTTCCACCCTTCCGTTACGCGAGGAACTGGGAGGGTTTTTATTTAAAATTAACCTAAGTCGGCAACGTTTATAGGATTGAATGTTTTGAGTTGATTTAGTAGAGTTACGTTGATAAAAGAAAGAGGAAAACGAGCCAAACAGCGATTACCACACACGAGAAATGACGTAGTAGCCTACAGTAAGCCACCTTTGTGCACTTACTATTGTAATATCACTGACATAGCGCCTTTATTGCTACGGCCACTCCTCCACTGGCACAAAGATGACTCAATGAACCCATCATTAAGGTCACACCAGTCCATTCGACCGAAAATGCTTGCGGCCATGGGCAATGGCGAAGGAAGACAAACAAAGTCTTAACGAAGGGTTAAATAAACATGCACAAAACACTTTAATTTATGTAAGGGAAAGAGGAAAACAATCCAAACAGCGTAAATCATACACAAAAAGTAACGCAGTGCAGTAAGCCACCTTTATGTATTTACATTTTGTCGGAATGGCATGACCCAGATTCGATACTGGCTTCCAATCCGTCCGAAGGTCACGGACATCACGCCCACTCCTCCACTGGCACATGGATGAGTCACTGAAGCCGTTATTAAGGTAAAAGCAGTGAACAGGGCTCCATTCGCCCGAGGATGCTTGTGGCCATAGGCAGTGGTGTGAGAATACAAATACGCATGAAGGCTAAACGAAGGATTTATTAACGACTTGTAAATTAATCTGACTTATGATGAATTACGTTGATCCGTAAAGACACCTAACCAAACGGTATAGGGTCGGGCGAACGATGCAAAATAGAAATGACGTAGCCCAATACATTTTGTTATACTTCAACATTGTCGTCACTCGGGGTCCTCGACATTCGGTCCCAGATAATTCGGTAGCAAGTGCGACAATTCGGCCCGTATTAGATAAACCTAATGAAAATTCTGCCCCGCATAAAATTTAAAAAAAATAACGCGCCAGAATAGCCTAATTTGGTTTTTGTAAATGGTTTCGAGGCCGAGGTGGAGAGCCTACGCACAAAAGGCATAGCGTGGGCTGAGCTGACGCTTCCCTTCCAACGGAGGAATTGGGAGGAATACCCTTGACAGTGCGCATTCTGAACAGTGGAGGGCCACGCTTCGCGTGGGAGTGGTAACCATCCTATAAACCCTCCCCCAAATCCCTATTGAGAGGTCAGAGATCACTGCCGGAATATACGAAGAATGTAACTCTGGCAGGATCTACCAGAAATGCAGGGAGCTGCGCGAACTATAAACATTCTGCAGACCTCATCAATCAAAACTGCCGGAAACTCACTGCCGAACTTGACGAAAACCTTGACCAGTCGCCGTAACTTTTTGCCAGAAAACACTTCCTCAATTTTTAACTGGCATTCATTGATCACAACATTAGATATTAGGTTTTTTTTTTATTACAAATATTATAGGGCAACCCCGTATGTGGCCGCATCTATTGAGCATTGTTGTCATGTCCCATTTGCGCGAAAATACAGTGATTTCCCGTTAACAGTCGCCCAAGCTTTCATTAGATTCAGTTAGATCCAATCATCCAGGGTCAAAAGACATAGAGGCCTAGATCCCGTTTGCACGAAAATATTCAAAGTGACTGGGGAGAAAAACATGACGTCATCAGTACTGCGCATCTTTGTTGAAAAGACCGTTCGAATCATAGCTTATACAGACAATTCAGTTTGAAAGACACAAACCAACAAAAGAATTAAGAGTATCGAGGTTCCCACTGCGGACTACAATCGAATGAAGATTATTGAGGTTTCCACTGCGGACACTCACGCACACAAACAAATATCAACAACGGTCTTAGTTATATAGATTTTAACATAATTTGGGACCAAATTGTCGTTGGTGTCCTTTCTATTTGTTGGGGCCGAATTTTTCAGACTTAATAATTATCGAGAACCGCATTATCGAGGGCGACCGAATTGTCCGGCATCCGCTATAAGGTAACCCATTGGAGATAACCGGTACACGATTTCTCACCGGTAGGAGTAATTAATAATTACACGTGCTACGTTTAGTAGTGGATTTGTACGAAGAGACCGTCGCTGCGTTTGGATTTCCAGCGTGTTTACAGGATGGAGAGCTGAATGGCTTGGGTTAGTAATACAGGGAGACATACCTATTTTTTACTGTTGTCTTTTGGACGTAAGTGTCATGCTGCCAGAACCGGAAGTTAATTCCACCAGATTTGAGACCAAAGGCCGGCGCCGAACTTCTCGACCATACTGACACGGGCTTTTTTTTCTATTTTTAAAGGCTTCACTCCCCCTCCACCCCCAAATGTATATGTAAATATATTAAATGCTGCCCACATAAGGCCTTTATTTAACAAAAATAATAACAATAGCCTCATTAGTATGCCTGAATGGTACGGCTTCGGGCTTTGGTCTCAAAGGTCAAGGGTTAAATTCCCGCTCACGCAGTCTGACTTAAGTCCAAAAGGCAACGGAGATAGGGTTGCATCTGTATTCTAATACGACGTCATATCGTTATTTTGTGTGTTGTTATTCTGTTTTAATGGGACTAAAAATCACCTGTGGTAGTACTGCTTCCTAATAAATCAGTTTAAATCCTGCCTATGTAGGCTAAGTAGTCGACACAATTACATTATCAATTAAAATTATACAGCAGCCAGGTAAAACCTACTTTCCGGATCTTACATAACACAAAAACTGAAAGCCTGGTGTAGGCAAACTGTTATCCGTGTTGCAGAGAGATTGGAAATTGAATCGAGGTTGGGAGCCTATAATTATGTAATACAACCTGATCACCCAGGGGCTACGATGACATCACACTGACAGACTGAGGACCGCCAGAGCGTTGCTTCTGAACCGTCCTCAACACAGACGTTGGTTATACGAATATTCCCATAACTACAAACTTGTAATTTTGCATGGCGCTTGCTTTTTATTTCTAGTTATTCATCTTTCGTATGCAGGCTAGACTATTCTGCCCATAAATTTCAAACCCCAAGAGATATTAAATGTTGGTTTGAAAACTCGAACCGAAATCTTTATTTGTAGTAAACCCAACCTTGGAAGGAAACCAGGAGCTTAAAACAACATACCGCCTGCCTTATAACAGCTACGCGTCGATCGCATCCGCGCATTTATCATAGTCAAAGTCAACTGAGACAGTAGCTTCGTTCCTAGCAGTGAAAAACGTAGCTACTATCTCAGTTGGCATTGCGCCTAATAGACAAGCCAGCATGAACGCATTGATTGTGTCGTCACAAACCGGAATGATTCTCGTATTTTAAAATCACAGTTTATAATTTTCTAGGCTAGTGTCTTATAATTTTGCTTCGGCAATCTATTGGAATAATTAATTTTAATTTTTACCGCATTAGTCTTTTAGATTTTTGATCTCATGGTAATTATTAGAAAATGAGTACATGCACCACACACAGAGATGAAACGTCATGATGAAACGTCATGAAACGTCATGATAAGTGCGCAAAGCATCATATACGAAGTAGGATATCGTAAATAAAGTTAACAATTATTCAACAGAAAATCTCCTAGACGCCACATTTTACAGTAAAACGGATTTTTAGAAACGGAAAGACGAACGGTAAAGAAATAGACCTGTGGGGCCGTATTTGATGTTTAGGATCGAGAAAAATGGCGCTGGGAGGTATACCCCTTTAAAACACATGTAGCGTCAATAGTTAACGCAAACAGTAAACCGCATACGGTTTTGAAAGTTGTGTGGAACGAAAACAGTTATGGTTGCAGTTAAAGTGTTGCAAATTAACCGCTAGAGTTTTATTTTATAAAGCCATCACGATAAGTTCTGGAAGGTTTCCTCTGAGCTCATGTTGTTTGTACAAATAATGTTACGTGTCTTTCAACTAAACATGCCCAAAACCGTTTTCTAGGTGTGTTTAAACTGTGCTTATTTTAAAACACATGTTTTTACTGACTTGACAACGTCGCTGTGGCCAAATAGTGTGGGAAAAATTAGAAATGTGTAACTCTTTCAGAATATCGTGCACGCATGCAAAGGGCTGCGAGTTCATTGTTCTTTTATTATTTAGAATTGTTTAAAAGGGTCTGTTACTGCACCCTAAATCACGTTATTTGTTCCTTTAAACCTCAAACACCAAACCCGAAATTAAACCTCGACTTAGTCCAAAATTACGTACCGTACAAAATTAACGTCGAGTAAAAGTTCAAATCCAGATCTTTTATCGTATAGGTCAGTGGTCATCTGCCGTCTCCCAACAGTTCATTCGCAAACACGGGCTGCCTCCTAGAGGTCCTTTTTCATAAAGTAGCCTAAAGATGCCCTTAGGTCCTATCACTTGCCCCACACATGCTACTGACCCCTTCTTCATCCCTCCTCCCCCAAAACCCACCCCCAATCCCCGCACGCCCACGCAAAGAGAGAAAGAAAGAGGGGGATAAGAGCAAACAAAATGGACTTCCCCTGTTCCATCCAATGAAGATGGCAAAGCTGATGCTTCGATTTTAATGGTTTCTTTCGGGACTTCCACAAAACCATTGCAAAGAGTCGCTATATCCCGAATTCCAAAGTAGACGTTGCGTGTTTTGACGTGTGACTATTTAGTTCCGACGACATGTGTCCATAAAAGAAGCGATTTTAAAGACTTCTTAAGAAATCGGGTTTGAAGTGCGTTCCACAAGCGATGGCACCCCCCAGGAATTTTATGGGTGGTTGGGAGGGGAAGGGACAAAATAAAACAAAATGGGGTAGAAGTCTAACGCATTTCTATTGAACTTATAGACTTCGGGAAACCTTACTATCAAAAATGTTCTAATCGCACCAAACTTCGATTTTTTTTTGACAACGAATTAATGAAATTGGTGAAATGAGTTACGTGTCTTGTGATCAGTTGCGGACCTACGGGAAGAGGGGGCAACTTCCCCCCGCCCCCAGACCCGGGAACGCTCCACGAATTACTCGTCACATTCTACACAACCAAAGGGTAATGTCTTAAAATCCCTCACGTAATTTTGAGACACAGAAAGCTTATAAAAGCTGCCCATTCTCATCCAAAATGTCGTACATTTCATAGCCCACAGTGGCTTGGGGGCCGACATTGGCTTGGAGGGCCAGAGGGCAGGGGCGCATCTTCACCCCTCCCATCATAAATTCCTGTATCCGCCCCTGCTTGTGATGTGAAGCTTTAACGAAAAATGCTGGAGCTAGTAACTGTGCTAGCTGCAAGAGTCACTGGATAAGTATGGACGTATTAATGAGGCCAATGCTGTGAGAGTGGATTTCGTAGGCTTAAAATTTCGCAGGCCTAGCGCGGATTTCGAAGGCCGATTTACAACTTTAATATACTGTATGTTTTGCAGTGTAAGGGATTGTGCAAAACAACGTTTTTTTAGGCCTGAAACGCGCTCTCACTGCATTGGTTTGGTTAAAAGCGTCGTTGTTTTTTGCCTTCATCTTTGTCTAGTGCCCCTTGCAGTTAGCTCGAGTTGGCGACCTCCGTAGCCATGGCGACGTTTACTGGTTTTGCTCTTCGGAGTTGTCGTTTCGACCTACGTGCGAAAGGTTTGTACGAATATTCAATAAAAGCAAATCAATTCTGCGATCATTAAAATTCTCTCAGACGGAAATAACGTGAAGGGGTAGGGAGAGGAGGGAGAAAACTGCTCTTGTGACCACGTCACCCTCCCCCCCCCCCCCCCCTTCTGTACGCCAATTGAACAACGAATTTGTAGAGGTTTTTCGGTTTTAAATATTATCTTGTTTAACGAACCGAAAAATTGGTATTTTCGTTACAGGTTGCCGTGTGCGAGATTGTAGATTGTCCG
>JAHWFP010006837.1:10886-21995 GCA_023313725.1 Lithobius niger
GTATGATGGTCATGCATAAATCTTTTTCTTAGTAGCAATGCATGAAGCATCACTCCCCTCCCCACCTCCTCACCATTCAAGGCCTCTTAGCTACATTCTCGAACACGGTTCTGAATTAAATTTTTTTTGCTCCCCCCCCCCCTCCCCCCAATAAAATTCCTGGGTATGCAACCGTTTTTTTTTATACCGTTTGTAAAGATTAAGATGATTTCCGACGACTGTGCCGTTGCGTTTGTAAAACATCGCGTTAGAATTTTCATATAGTTAGGCTATATCAGGAATAAATACAGTAATATTCCTGACGTTATCCTAAGAGAAATTCAAAACTGTAGTTCGCCCTCCCTCCAACACACGTGGGCTATAGCTACCACGTCACTCCTTCAAACGTTTGGTTAGGCTTATCCCAGCTACCATTTAGGCCTAAATACGCGCACGTGCACACCATTTACGGTTCACCTCGTTTTCTAGCTCGTGAGTCCATCCGTGCGTGCGTTCGTGCCGCGTGCCGCCAACGTCATGCTGGGCCAATAATAGATCTGCGCGTGAAGCAACGTTTACGCCAATGAAATGCTCGCTCGTGCACCGAGCGCTACGAATGACGGTAACATCGAGGCTCCGACAGCGGCATTTTTTGTTTTATTTTTGGCCTTCGTTTCGTGATCACGAAATGACCAACCCAACGAGTTGAAGATTCCTTAATTTGACAATCGGGTCGACATTCAAGGATGAATTACGGAGTAAGTTTATTTCTGTGTATGTTTGTTAGCACGGCTGTGAAGTTTAATTTTGGAGAATGTAGACCAATATCCATGGCGTGATGCTATCAGATTTCAAATATCTACATAATAAGAACACGAAGACGCAAGTCACGTTTCAACTGTGTGTGTGCATGTACTAATTTTTAATCGTTTGCCATCTAATTACCATGAGATCAAAAATCTAAAAGAGTAATGCGGTAGAAATTAAAATTATTCATGCCAATAGATCGCCGAAGAAAAATTGTAAGATACTAACCTAAAAAATTATAAAGTGTGATTTTAAAATACGGAAATCATTCCGGTTTGTGACGACACGATTAATGCATTTGTGCCGGTTTGTCTATTTGGCGCAAGACCAACTGAGACAGTAGCTGTGTTATCCTACTTGCGAACCGTGCAGTAACATTATTAGCCAGAAAAATTGTTTCTTGCAACGGGGCATCCAACACTAGTTTTTTTTTTTTTTTTTTATAAATTTCTTCCTAATAGTATGCAAGTGGGGCTCACGTTTTTCAGGATGGAGACATATTTGTTGTTGTTGTGTTGTTGTTGTTGAGTTTACGCAGTTAGCGCATGTGAATGATTAAAACTGTGATTAACTCAAACATTAAACGTTAAAAAAATTTGAAAAACTGATGTTTTTCAGCAAGAAATTTTAGAGCGGCCACGTCAAAATGTCACCAGTCAAAATGCAGCCACGACAAAAATACCACTGCGCCAAAATGCCACCTGTCAGAATGCCACCTTTTTTATATATATATATCCATTTCTAAAATTGAAATACATCCAAAATTATTAACTCTCCCGTTAAAGAAGGAATCCTACTTGAAGAAATTTTGTTAGTATGGCTTTCTGATGTTGTTTGTGTAGCCGCAGTGAGCGCGGTAGCACGCACGCAGGTAAATTTGTGCTGTAGAAATTAGCTTGGTAGAAAATTGCACGCAAATTGCTTCTATTCTCTTTCGATACAAACTACGCGCAAATCACTCATTCTAATACTATGCTGTGCTCAACTGAGTTAGACCTATAATAATAGTATGATTGAAAGGATGTATTACTAATGAGCACATTCGCTAGTGAGTTAGAGAACAAAAAAGATGCCGTGAAACGCATTGTATCCAAATGGAACGTGGAAAGATGGATTTTCCTGCGTTACGTTAAACCTTAGTCACTGCTAAATTTGTAACCATGCTTAATAATAGTATTGGAAAACAAAAACGAACTCGTTTGATGTTTGGCAACATTTAACTGATCCGAAGTCAAAACAGCAAAGGAACACAAATAAACTTTTCTGTAAGGTTCACACATGCCGCAGTGTTCCTGTACTGTTTAGTCCACGTGAAACCTTACTGCTGTATTAACGTGTTTTTACAGTGTTTAGTTTAGATCACGATAGATCCGATTGGTTCATTCTACTTGGCTAAACGATCGCTGAAAACTCATTAAAACCATAGTCTTAGAGTGCTTAGTATAGACCTATAGATCTAGGTAAAGCAGGGTTAAATACAGATGCAAACCTATTTACGTTGCCTTTCGGACTTGATCTGAGTTCAGACCGGCGTGAGCCAGGTCGGTTTCTATCTTTATGAGTAAAATTGTCCAAACGGCAACGTAAATAGGTTTGCATCTGTATTTAGTTATTTCTTGTGAGCCTTTGGCTTTCCCGTCTTTAAATCAGGGTTCGTGCGACTCCTTGAAAACCTGGAAATGTCGTTGGAAATAAAAACGAAATACCAATCCTGAAGTCTTGAATGTTAAATCTTGAAAAGTGGTGCATTTATCAGTAGGGTGAACTGAAAGGAGATGACCTGACTTGAATAATGCTGAAAAATTTAGCCCCAAAAGTAGGCGAGTGAGTAGCCTATATACCCACTATTGTTACGAATAATTTTGAAAGTTGGGGTATGGTTTTAATTTTATTTACGTGTCTAATGGGTAAATACAGTGGTAAGGTTTCACATGGACTAAACAGTACAGGAACACTGCGGTACGTGAAAAACCGTACAAAAAAGTTTATTTGTGTTCCTTTGCTGTTCTGACTTCGGGCCAGTAAAACTCTTTTTTTTTTTTTTAATGTTGTGTCATAACATACCATATACTGGCATTCTCGTCTTTTAAAATCAAAACCCGTCCAACAATGACGTCATCATTTAATACAGTAAAGGTAGGCTAGATTTAGTGTGCGTATTTATTTAATTTACTTCAATGATAAAATTCAATTTTACGTAAATATGGGAGAACATCGTCACAGGAGGTCTGTTGCACGCCTATACAAAAACACGAAGTTACATTCCTACCATATGAAAATTGGTTACATCTCTCGAGTATACGAGATGCAACGAAATAAACAAATTATTCACTAGACTTTATACGTATGATGCCTTGAGAGCTTCAGTTCGCCCCCCAAAGAAGCTCGCCCGACTCTCGTTGTTATTGACCCATTAAAGCGGAAGAGTTAATCGATAATAATGAACAAACGTGTATTTAAGGCCTAATTTCTGAGCTTGACAGTGTGGCGATTTTTAAATCGTGTAGGCCTATTGGGCAGCGACAACAACGCCGTACTGGCCACGAACTATCATCTGGAGGAATAGCTGCAAGGGGCACTGGAGGGGAAAAGAATGGCACTTCAAGTCAAGGCGTTGCTTTGAGAGGGGAATTCTTAGGCTTAAAAAAACATTGTTTTCTTCAATCCTTTTATGCTGCGAGGTTGTAAACGGAAAAGAATAGATTCCCCTTGCTAAAAATTTCAGCAACTGCCAACAAACCGACAAAACTCGCGCGTTTTTGGCCTTAAGAAATCCGCTCTAACAGCATTGGCTTCAGTAAGACGCCCTTCTTTTCCCCCTCCAGTGCCCCTTGCAGCTAGCCCAGCTACTGGCTCCAGCATAGAATTATATATAATAATATAACCCCGTCTGCGGCCAGTAATTGGACTAGCTGCAAGGTGCACTGGATAAACATGGAGGGGAAGAACGAAGGGAAACCATTGCTGTATTAGAGCAGATTTCTTAGGCCTAACACGCTCATCTTTCTTTGATTTATTGGCAATTGCGGACATTTTCAGCAAGTGGAACCTTTTGTTTCCCGATTTACAACTTCGCAGCATATGGGATTGGCGAAAACAACGTTTTTTTAAGGCTAAGAAATCCGATCTCAAAGCACTGGCTTAAATAGGGCAGTGACCCGACGTAGTATTATTGCATATAACTCTATGGTATATTCAGTTACTGGGTTAGCTGCAAGGTGCACTGGTGGCGGAAAAGTAGAGCGTCTTACTGAAGCCAATGCTATTAGACTGGATTTCTTAGGCCTAAAACGCGCGATTTTTGTCGATTTGTTGGCAGTTGCTGACATTTTTAAGCAAGTGGAATCTTTATTTTCCAATTACAAACTAAGCAGCATAAGGGATTGGGGAAAACAACGGTTTTTTAAGCCTACGAAATCCACTCTCAAAGCACTGGCTTGACTACAAGTGCCGTTGTTTAACCCACCATTTCAATCTAGTGTCCCTTGCAGGTATCTCTCTTGTAGCAATATGACGTCACTTGACGCTGCTCTATAGAAGTGCACTTGTCTTTCCCTTCATTTTAATCTGGAGCCCCTTGTAGCTATCTCTCCAGATGATAGCCTCGTAGCCAACAAGGCGTTACTGTTGCTGCTCTGGAGTACGATAACTGCTCAATGGCGAATCCCGGAATTTCGTTTGTGGTGTGGGGTGGGGGAAGGTTAGGGTTGGATTTTAAAGTGGGGACTGAGAATTTAGCTAAGGGGTATAAGGGGAGGGGGCTACTTTAAGTTCCCTGTTCACTTCCGTCGCTTCGTGTGTAGGGATCCACACTACATTTAAAGCGTTTCTGCCATTATTCCATCATTGATGGTTCCTTTTTCCCACAGCTGTACTCCATCTAGTCTCTTCACAGTGGGCCTTGGATGCAAGACGTTTCGCTTTAATCTGCCTTTAACAGAGGGGATTATAGTGTACAACAATGCATAACTACAACAATCTAGATGTACAACAATTATTACACATATTTTACGTTACTATGACGATCTTTGTAGTATATTTGGAACTAGTATTGTTAGATTCCATGTGTCCCCTAATTTCCGACCATGTTTCAATTCATCTAAGTCCATATCAGCCCAAAACCAAAACTGGTATAAAAGAAGCCGCTAAGTTTCCAAAAAAGGGTCGGCCTTTGAAGGTAGTGATATCATTCAACCAGGGAACGGCCACCAAGGTCAATCCTATTAGCCAAGTTAATCGCACCAAATAATAGTTCGAAAATTAAATGAAAACTAGAACATTGCTTTGCGATGGCATTCTTCACGTTGTCATCTGACATCCAAAGTATTATTCTGTGCGATTAACTCCGGCTTATAGGATTAACCTTGGTGGCATTTCCCTCGTTGAATGATATCACTACTTTCAAAGGGCGCCCCAATTTGGAAGCTTGTCGGCTTCTCTTATACTAGTTTTGGTTTTGGGTAGATATCACAACTTTCAAAGGACTGTGAACGCGCGAAAGGTCACACGTCATATCTTTATCTGGACTCTTTTTTTTTTCTGGAGGAATTTGTTGTGTATAAATTTCATACTGATAATTTAGCCGTTACATCAGCCAAACTTGCACAGTTTGGTTTATTGTTACATCCATGTTCACATACTTAACTTTCTTCAATTCCATTTAAAGGTACCTATTCACCGGATACAGGTTACAGCATCTAGCACCGTCTACTATAGGGCAGTGACACGACGTAGTATTATTGTGTATAACTCTATGGCGGAGCCAGTAATTGGGTTAGCTGCAAGGAGCACTGGAGGGAGAAAGGAAGATCGTCTTATTGTAGCCGATGCTATTAGACTGGATCTTAAGCCTATAACACGCGATTTTTGTTGCTGGAGAAAACAACGTTCTTTTAAGCCTAGAAAGCCGCTCTCAAAGCACTGTCTTGACTAGAAGTGCCGTTGTTTTCCGTTACATTTTAATCTAGTGCACCTTGTAGCTATTACCTCCAAATGGTGTCTCGTAGCCAAAATGACGTCACATGACGCTGCTCTATTATTTAGTTCTATGTAGCACTTGATGTCAACAAGCGAAGGAATGCCCAAAGATATTTCTTTTTTACAGAACAAACTGGCCACGCGCCTCCTTAATTATTGAACGTAAAGTTAGTACGTCCACGTGCACCAGAGAGCAATCGGTCGAAGGTTAACGATATCACTGCCACTCGATGGCGTCCATCTAGCGGTTCAAAATCTGCGTTTCAAAATGGCCGAAATGTAGAAAAAAAAGCGCCCGTGATGTCGTTAGGCTTAATTTTATCGCTTGCTTCCAGGTGTTCGTGGGTGCGCCAAGTTTGCAGTCAATACTTAAGGAGGAACGTGGCTTGTTTGTTTCGTACAAAGAAATTTGTTTGTGTGTTCCTTCGCCTGTTGAAAGTACTAGCGGCAAATGGCTGTGGATGCTGTAGCTTGTCATTTGGTGGCAACCCCCCTTTAAGTATGCTTTTTGACGCTTAGGCCGTTACATTCAGTCGTTTCTTACCAAATATTTGAACAACTGTTTGAAGCTTAATACGCACAAGAATAGCTTGGGGATGTAAAAGCTGAAACTTAAAAAAAAAAAACAATTTACAAGTGACTTGCGTTCAGCCTTATTATGAATTATGAACGGAAAATTGAAAATAAGCCAACACCGAAAATCATACACTAGAAATAACGTAGTTCAGTAAGCCACCTTTATGCACTTACGTTTCGTCGGAGTGGCATGACCCGGATTCGAACCGGCTACCCAATTCGCCCTTAGATCACTTGCATAGCGCCTTAATCACTATGGCCACATCCTCCACCGGAGTAAAGATAACTCACTGAACCCGTTATTAAGGTCACAACCGAAGGTCGACCGAAATTCACTCGGCCATAGTCAATGGAGAGGGAAGACAAATCATACACTAACAAGGCTCAAAAAGGAGAAATAAATAGACATAAATCGCTGGAAATAATATTAAGGAAAATTGAAAATAAGTCAACAGCGAAAATCATACACTAGAAATAACGTAGTTCAGTAAGCCACCTTTATGCACTTACGTTTCGTCGGAGTGGCATGACCCGGATTCGAACCGGCTACCCAGTTCGCCCCCAGTTGGCCGAGTGAATTTCGATCGAATGGAGCCCTGGTCACGGTTGTGACCTTAATAACGGGTTCAGTGAGTTATCTTTATGCCAGTGGAGGATGTGGCCGTAGCGATTAAGGCGCTATGCAAGTGTTCTGGGGGCGAACTGGGTAGCCGGTTCGAATCCGGGTCATGCCACTCCGACGAAACGTAAGTGCATAAAGGTGGCTTACTGAACTACGTTATTTCTAGTGTATGATTTTCTCTGTTGGCTTATTTTCAATTTTCCTTAATATTATTTCCAGTGATTTATGTCTATTTATGAATTATGAACGGCAGTGTTTTATTTTTAAACGTATTGCACGTCTCCAACACTATAGAAACGGTAATTCGACTTCTAAAAAATACCGCAAATAACCAGTGCGTTGTAGTGCCCTTCCCCTCCCTTTTTAAAACACACGTTATTCCAGTATATCTTTAGTCAATCACTTTTGCTGTTATGCTGTTGAGCTTTCTTTATTTCCGCCTCCCAAACTGCGTCCTTTTTCCAACCAGTTTCTCCCGATTCGTTCTACGAGAAACCTAATCTACATGTTTAGGGTTTTAAGTCATCTACCCCCCGCCCCCTCCCCCTTCCTTTCTCCCAGTAACGCGCATGACTGTAGCGGATGGATGACTGGATTGCGCGTGGTGATTTCACGCAAATCACGACTCAGGAGACGCAGGGTTAAGTTTCTTGCTCCCCCAATACGCAAATGTGAACTAACGTCAGTTCCGGTCCGGAAGTGATCGCCGAATTCGATACTTGAGGTGTGGGGTGGGGGATGGATTGGTATCCATGGATACTCCAAGATCACGTGACCTTCCCCGAGGACCGTAACCTATCATCTTTCACAGTTTGGCCAACTAAATCATGACGACGATGTTTTGTGTATCCATTTTCCTCGCGCAGGCGCGTCATACGTTGTTTTAATCGTGTTCCGCACTCCGAATGCTGCGGGCTGAAACTTTTAAGTGAAATTTCAAAATTACAGATCGAACGAAGGTGCTTTGGTTATCTGACGTAAAAGAAAACAGACAGAAAATCACACTAAAAGATTAAAGAGCAATACAAATAATCAGACGATCTTTTTTGGCCGAGAGCAACAATTTTGTCCGTCCGTCGTCTTTTTCAGTGGTATAGCCATGTGAACTTTAAAAAAAATACAGCAAATTAACACATTGTTGTTTCCTTAGAGCTAACAGGCTTTGTCGACGTAACAGAATGAAATAATAACTTTAGATCGTCGCATTTAACCACTATAGGAAGACACGCAACCGTAAAAAAAAAAAAAAGATTTCGTCAGTGACACATTAGCTTCGACACCGTGTTGCATGAATGAGTAAATAGGCCTAATTTCGAACCTAATTCTCAGTTAGCCGCTACTTAGGAAATAAAAACGGCCTATAAAAATAAAACGTAGCCCTAAAAGCAGAAAATTAGGCCTATAAAATCATGTTGTCGGAACGTGAAGTCTCGACACCCCGTGTTGCGTAAATGAATAGGCCTGTAGCCACTTCTTTCTTTTAATAGAGCTGTGTTAGGTCCTCTTCGCAACACATACACTCCAAGGAATAAGATCCCGACATACAGAAGTCTGTTCGTGTAAAGTCTGTTTTAGCGACCCCAAGTTTACGGCAAACGTCGTAATGATGTGATCGTGGTCTTTCAAAAGCCTCATACGTGAAGCCTACTTTAAGGCGTTGCTCACCAGTTTTGCATCTCTGCGTTTAAACGCTTAAAACAATGCTGTAAAGTTACGTTATACAAAAAAAGACTCATCGTTTACGGCAGCGACGTCAAATCGCCTGACCAAAGTTGAAAACGCCATTCTAGAGGACCTGCTCGAACGCGGTGACGTCACATTAATCCCGTAACGTTCCCGTTTTTCCTCTGAAACGGATACTAAAACCTGCTTGTTTAAATTTCGTTGAACCTTATGTGATCTAAAAATCTATGGCTCCCTTAGTTAAAGTGGTTCAATTTTCCGAATATCCACACGTAAAGATCCACTATTCTGGAAATCCACTATACACTATCGTTCCGCATCTGAAAATTCGCAATGCATGCAGGACCTAGTACAAAGCGGGGAGGGGGGGGGGGCGAGGAGGAGGCATTTTTTTTCCGGACCTCACCAGGCAAGGAGCCTCGCCTCACCTTTGAAGGAAAAAACAACGTCTAACTTTTCCAGGTTGACGAAATTGAAAAATGGCTATTAAGGCTCAGTGATTAGTATTCAAATCTTGCTGCTAAGAAACGTTAAAAAAAATCATGATAATAAAAAATGTAGCCGTAGTCAAGCAAGAATGTCTTCAGCACAAACGAGGTACAGTTTATACGAGACTCAGTATAGCACAGTGTGTCAGGGGGATTAAAATTTGTCCACGGTGTGTCAGGGCGCTCAGCTTAAAATTTTGCCCCGGTATTTCGGATTTCGGAGGGTTGGGGGAGGAAAGGCTCAGTTAAACATTTCCCCCCCAAATCTTTTGGTGGGGTCTCAGTTTAAAATTTTGTCCCGATGTGTTGGAGTAGGCCCAAAGTTTAAAATTTTGTCCTGGGCCTCCAAAATTATCTTACTACGTACGGTAATGAATGCATGAAGAAAAATGGAGCGTTTAGTAATGATTAGGAAAATTTTCTGGGGGAGTGAGGATGAGTCGAGTTGGATAATTGTGGTAAAGCAGACCACCACACCAGTCATATATTATAAGGCCTCGCTCGTTTCGCTCTATTGTCCAAACAAAAGTGTAGGTAAACGGCCCAGCGAGCAGTGGCTGCCGATACCCGGGCTGGGATGTCAGTTGCAGATTACTTTAAAAGTAGGGGCGTCACTTGGCCCCCGTTAAATACGTTTTGACCACACATACTCACTCTACACAAAATACTTCGACAAACTATTCGATTACGGTAGATGTACGGCAGTGAACATTGAATTTTGAACACTTCAAATGTTGTACTGAATTATGCATTTGGATTAATCGTTCCTGGTCGACGTCAATGTTTGTGCAAACATCTTCTCATTTTTGAATAGAACGAAGTTGCATTAGTGTTGGAGCACGTTTCCAAGCCGTAGATAGTTCGAAAGCAGCATGTTTCTCACGCAACAAAGCTAATTCGTAACAATGAAGTTTTCGTCCAGGAAAAAACGCTGCATCATTGTTCACAAAGAAGTGTTCAAAAGTGGTCAAAGTGTTCAAAAGTGTTGTAGGGCTGTTTTTCTTACTGTGTAGTTTTTTTTTCTTAGGGTGGGCGCATGGCCTAGGGCCAAGGCCCCAATAAAGCATATTGGATTGGATTCAAAATTCATTGTCCAATGGTGTACATATTAAAGAAAGTGGTCGGCTAAATAAAATAAAAAATATAGTAAAATGCCTAGATGTGGAGTGCTTCAATTTGCAATCTCGCCCGTAAACCAAACAATTTTTTTTGTGGCATTAGATTTCATTAATTCTTGAATATATACAGTATTAGACAATGCATTTTGAACGCTTCTTTGCCGCACAAGTCTTGATGATTGAGCACTTTTTCCTGGACGAAAACTCCATTGCTACGATTTAGCATTGTTACGTGAGAAAGTTGCCTCGTCCGAACTATCTATAGCTTAATTGAAATTGAAATTTGTTTATTAGAGCCTCAGCCCAAAGCTATGCGCCCTACTACACAAACTTCGTGAACAACCAATCACTGCAAACACCATTACACAGATTATACTAACCAGTCAAGAACACAACAAACACCAACTACAACTGCATTAACTCAAGAGGACTGTCACTGTGGAGTAGGATATGTGTAGGATATCTATAGCTTAGAAAGGCTCTCCAACAATGCAATGTTGTTCTAGTTCAACGATGGAAAGATGTTTGCACAAACATTAAGGAAAATTGGAAATTAGCTAACAGCGAAAATTATATATACGTAGTCGTATACACAAGAAATAACGTAGTTCAGTTAAGACACCTTTATGCACTTACGTTTCGTGGGAGTGGCATGACCCAGATTCGAACCGGCTACCCAGTTCGCCCCCTGATCACTTGCATAGCGCCTTAATCGCTATGGCCACATCCTCCACAGGCATAAAGATAACTCACTGTACCCGTTATTAAGGTCACAACCGTGACCAGGGCTCCATTCGACCGAAATCTGTCTGGGCCATAGGCAATGGAGAGGGAAGACAAATCATACACTCATAAAGCT
>JAHWFP010006839.1:0-11138 GCA_023313725.1 Lithobius niger
GTTGCAGCTAGAAGCACGTGGCCGTGAAGTGGCTCGTAAGTGCAAAATTATTATTGTAACCATTGTTTGTATTGTCATCCAACAGTAGATTATAACATGCTTAAGTGTTAAACACTTATCGTTCAGTACTTAATTGTCAGAATGCACTGTTTTTGCAAATAGGTGGTTCACTACGAGACAGAATACCTTTAACCCCATGTTGTATACGGTTGCCTGCAGGTAACAGCTGACTAAACGTGAAAAAACTAAGTCCCAACTCGCACTGCAAGCTTTGTGAGGGGTCCCCGGGGACCCCGAGCAAAGCGAGCAGCAACAGCCTAGTGGTCAGCGTCCTCGTCTCCAAACCCTGCTAATGCTGGTTCGAATCCCCCGACTGACCCAACTATCATATGGTCCTTAAAAAAAAAAGTATCAGAAAATAATTCATGCATTTAAGGGTTAACTTTTATTGCAAAGGTTTGGTCTTTTTTTTTACGGTACACGAATCCAAACTGAATTATCTGCCCCACCACGATAAAACGGACAATTTTGCTGGAAAGAAGATTAGGAAACAAAATGCACATCGTCAGCACAGGTGGGAACGTGTTCTATATGGAGAAAAAGTGTCCTCAATGACGTGACGCGAACTTTTTATTTTATGTAGACTTACTGTTCCTGCAGTCTAGTGTAAGTGGCGAGTAATTTTAAACAGCTGGTGAGTTGATTAGTTTTAGTAATCTTCGTCTGCCACTAGAATATTAGAAATGTATATGAACATTTACCATTCCGTGAGTTTGTAGTATGTGTTCATGATTGAATGATTGAAATGCCCCCAAGGTTAATCCTATTAGCCAAGTTAATCGCACTGAATAATACTTTGGACGTTAAATGAAAACTTGAAGATTGCTACCGGGTAGCAATCTTCTAGTTTTCATTTAACCTTCGACCTATTAGTAGGTGCGATTAACTTGGCTAATAGGATTAACCTTGGCGGCATTTCTCTGGTTGAATGATATCACTACTTTGAAAGGCCAAACCTTTTTGGAAACTTGGCAGCTGCTCTTATACCAGTTTTGGTTTAGGGTGGATAATAACTGACAAATCTAGGACAAGAGAATAATCGTTTAGCAGCAACACAAAGACAGAAAAAGATTAAATGCTAAATACTAAAATACGTATAGAAGATATATTGACACCAGAAAAGGGTGCTAGGAATACTTTTACGTCTGCGTTTGTATCATTTTAAACAACAATATTCGAGTATTAGTTTTAACGTAAGGTCATCAGCCAGTTCCCTCCTTATTTGTGCTAAAACACGAGCGGCTTTGGATAAGAGTTAGTTGTCCTGTGTCCTTGTTTAGGCCTAATTTACATTCAAGCCGTGTCCTGTATCCTTGTTTAGGCCTAATTTACATTCAAGCCGTGGCGTTTTCACTTGATTTTTGCAGCTGTTTCGCCAAGTGAGGGGTCATCAGAGTGAAGTGGTAAGGAACCAATGGAAAAATCTTCACTAAACAGGACGTAAAGAAAAAAAATCGTAAAATAAGTGAAACAAGAACACCCATGTAAAGTGTAGTAGTAACACAAATTACAAGTGACGTGTGGTTCTTGGTGTAACATTGATTCAGTCGCGTTTCTGAGAAAATGTGTGCACTGATTGAGTGAGCGAAGCGAGCGAAAATTAGCGTTTGGCATCAAAAACAGCACTTTTTCTTAAACACTTAGTAAGTTGTAGGATAAATATTTATTCAGTAGTGGAAATGACCGACTTTCTACGTTGGATAAAGGTAAACACGTGAAACACTACTGCTACATCGAACTTGTTTGACCATTTTAATTTTGTTTGTAATTTGTTTTACGAACTGATGCACTAAGAAACACGCGCACATTGTTCGGATCATTTCCTTGAATATTTGTTTGATAATTTTTGCTGTGAGTGTCTGTCAGCACCATAAGCGTTGCAACAAGAAATCTCCTCAAGTGCAGCGAGACGCGACGAAATGAGCGAGCGACTTCTCTAGTCTCTCCTCATTAAAAAGATTTAGTTTATGTTTGGTTGGTTGGGGCAAAAGCAACATCAACGACTAAAAGTATATCACTCGCATTCCTGCTTAGAAAATCTAGTGTAGCGCATGATCCATGTTACTAACGCGTCAGTCACTGGCGCCACACAACGGACGACTCCAGAGACTCGCGATTGTCTTTAAGACGCGTGCTCAGCGTTGAAAATAACAGGACCTGTGTGCACCTTGCAACCTGGTAGGTGTTCAAGCGCTCCCGTCTGGGACCATAGGCCACGCAAGCAGAACTATGGGGCCTGGCTGACTGTGTTATTTCTCGCTCGCGTCCATGTAAATTTGACCGGTCACGTGTCCAACATTCAGCTTTAAGGCTTGCAGTAAAAATTCGAGGTTCCCGAGTCCCTGAGTTCAAAACTTGACTTAAGCTGCCAATTTACAGCCATACTAATTTCATGCACACGACGAAATTCGTTAATAAACTTATTTATTTACCGGAAGATCACGTAAAATTAATAGTTTTGAACTTTTAAAAAACGTTGCTGTTTCTTGTGTTGTAGTAAATTCCAATCAAAGCGTTACGTCAAAGCGAAAAAAAAAGGTTAAACAGCTGTCTAATTCAATTCATATTTTGTGACTGATTTCCCTATAGTTCGTACATTATTTTCTAAGTCACTTAGGACTACTCAAACAAATGGCAAAATTGTGCGGCTTTTTCGTTAAAGCGTGTGGTTTGACCTGGGTCGAAACACTAAACCGGTGTTTTGTCCAAGATTTGATTACTAATTAGGGATGAGTTCAACGGCACACGCACATTGAGGCATGTGTTCTCCCCCCTCCCTTTCACTCAAAATGTCCTTTGTTTAATTCCCAATCCTCTTGTTTTCCTGCCTTTGCTTCCATATTGGGGAGTGGGGGGGGGGGGTACAAAAACGGCCCTCCTGGGCATAACGAAACGGCCTAACAGCAAAGTACAAAAGTAGCAAGCAACTCCCCTCCTCCCCGCTCCCAAAAAATATTATTTTGGGAGGGAGGATATGCTTGCTTCTTTGTACTTTGCCCCTTGGTCTTTTTTTTGTCCCAAGATTTTAAACAAAGTAAATTAAAAAACTTTTCTTTGGGGGAGTGGAGCGGAATTGCTTGCTACTTTTGTATTTTGCCCCTGTACCGTTTGTTGCGTGCTCCCACTCCCTGACTCCACAATAGGGAGGCAAGGGCAGGAAAAGGGCATGAATCTGGAGTTTAAATAAAGTGCATTTTGGGTAGACGGACAGGAGGAGCACTTGACCCAATGTGCGTAAGCCTTTGAACTCATCCCTAATTAATAATTATCCTTGGATGAAAGTCATGAAACACCAATTTAGTGTTTCATCCAAGGTAAAAAACTCCTCAAAATGTTGTTTATTTGCCCCTTTTCTTCAAGTATACCCCCCCCCCTCCCCTTTTTAAAACTTCTGATTACGCTCAATGAGTTTATACTGCAAGTACGTAAATGATAGGGTCTACCACTGAATCTTCAGAAAAGATAAAAATAAAATCAATTAAAAAAAAACCCTGATTCTTGCATTCCCAGAATTCGTTCCTTAGTTACACCACTTGGACCAAATCTCACCAACTGTATGTGTGTGTGTGTGGGGAGGAGGAGGGGGGGGGGAGAAACACGCGGTCCAATAGGTCAAAAACTAAAAAAAGAAACCATACCGGGACGATGGGGAAACAAAGCCAGTTGAATAATGATTTTTTTTCTCTTTTTTACACTGCGTTTAATTTTCTTCATTTAAAGTTTGGTAACACTCTAAATCTAAAAATCGTTAATAGACTAGGAGTAAAATCAGAAAATGCAACGAGTGGAGGCATTTTTAGTAGAAGCGGTAACTATTTTTTTCTGAACAAGAAGCATGTGAAGAAGCAAGATATAAACGTTACCAAATTTTCTTCGCAATTTTAAGACCGCAGTTGAGCCGCCATCTTGGAAAAAATGGCACCAGTGAGAAGTTTTCTAATATTTTTAATATCTCGGCTTTTACTAATCCGTTTTTCTTTTTTTTTACACCAAATAAAAGAATTTAAAACGTACTGCCTTTCATTATAGAATAATTACTTCGATATTTTTAATGGTTTACTAACTTAAAGACAAAATGCATGCATTTGCTCATACTACAATTGCGTAATAAACGTAAAATAACCTCCAACGCTTAGACAAATAGTTTTAATACCTACGTAAGGTCTTGTAGTAGAGTAATATCTTTAGTTTGGTATATAGAACCTCTATTTCGGTCCCATAGAAGTGAAGTATATGTGCAAATATATGGGTAACATGGTATTTTTTACATAAAGAATAGATAAGGGACAGAAAAGAACCCGATTGCTCGCCTCCTGAAAAATCTAACAAATTTACACCAGTTATACTTTATTATATTGCAAATGAAAAAATAGGGGGAGACGCTAAATCGCCCTCCTGACAGGGTGGATGGGGATGCACCACTCCCCCCTCCCTCCAAAAAAAGTTTCTTTTACTGGTAACGTCTTAACCATTCAAATCAATAATTTACTGGTTAGACACAATGTTAGGCAGAAAATTTGCTACAAGAAAATTTCAATGCATATTTAACGTAAAAATCTACCCTATGCTCTAAAATCATGATTTACCGATACATGTTGTAATTTTAGTGTGTAACTCCCAATTTCTAAGTACATCTGCAGTCTTTTCTAGTTAACTTAACTGGGTGTATTTGTGGGTCATCTTAAAATGAGTCGTGTTATGGCCATTTTCCCATTTTCGTTTTAAAATTTCTTTGTTCAGTAATAATTTTTTTTCTACTAATGAAAATGAATAGTGGTTTTAGATATTTCAACATGCTGATTCTCATTATTCCATTCGTTTTGTTGTTTAACATATCATTTAACGGCTGCAGACATAAAACCCTGCATTTTAAATGGAATTCGATTGACAGGCAAGACATGTGTGGTTCATGTATGGTTTGTTTTATTATTGGAATATGTGTACAAATTATGCATTTAAACTCATTTTATTTAATTTGTGTTATCCTTATTGGAAGGAAAGAAACATATTATCCAATTAAGCCTAACTATATCATTAAATTAATTAGGGGGCTTACATAGTAGTAGAATTCGAAAATTCCTACCCCCTTTTACTTCTGTACATTACTAATTACTGAGTGAATGATGAGCTGCGTTAAAGGTCAATAGCTCTGACCAATTCTTCATAAATATCCTAGTTATGAAAATTAGGAAGGTTGAAAGAGTACATTTAATTAAAAAATTACTCGTATACCTTCACCTTTAAATCAGAATAGAATGACCGCTATGTATGATAAATACATAAATTCAGCCTTGGTGGAAAGAAGACATTGCCACCTTTCAGAAAAGTCTAAGTATAGGTTTTTTAAGTTAATTAGGACGCTTGAAGGATTACATTCTAGTCAAAGATTGTGGCCATTTTGACTGCAATGACATTGCTACTTCGTTTTTAAATGGAATAAGATGGCCCGTATGTAAGATATAACTGGAAAAAATTTGGTAGTTGCCCGAAAACGATCAATCAGCTCATTTTTATTTTACTAACTCTACTGTACTATGTCAATTTTAAGAAATGCCGTATGGTACCCATATACTTACGTATCCATTATTCTACTTTATGGGACCGAACTAGATGTTCTATATGCCAAATTAAAGATAATTCTCTGTACTACAAGAACAGATAGGCATTAAAACGATTGGTCTAAGCGTTAGAGGTTTATTTACGTTTATAGCGAAATTTTACGATGTTTTTATCTTTAAGTTGGATCTGTTAGCAAATCATAAAAAATACCGAAAGTGACAATATGTAATGAAGAATAGAACGTCTCAAATACTTTTATTTGGTGCGAAGAAAAAGAAAAACGGGTTGGTAGAAATCTAAATATAAAAAATAATATAAAATTCCTACTGGTGCCATTTTTTCCAAGATGGCGGCTCATTTCCGGTCTTAAAATTGCAATGAAAATTTGGTAACGTTTATATCTAGCTTCTTCATGTGCTTCTTGTTCAGAAAAAAATTAGTTACAGCTTCTACTAGAAAATGCCTTTAACTCCTAAACTATGGCTTTTTCTGAATTCTTCTCCTAGACTATAAATCTAAATCAATAAAACGACGTCAGGAAATTACTCATGAAAGTATTTCCCTCCATTATTCTGCCTTTCCGTGCCGAGTTAAAGCCGCGCGCGCACTGAGCGACTTGGCCGCGCGGCTAGGTCGCTGCAGCCAATGAGAATGCTTACCGTTTATGTAAAACAACGCACTAATCATTTTCATTGGCTACAGCAACCTGGCCGCGCGGCCAAGTCGCTCAGTGCGCGGGCGGTGTTAAGGTAGCAAACGGTCGAACTAGGGGAGCCTTTGAAAATTGACCTACGTAACTCTGGTTGCGAAGAAACATGCTGTTGCGTGTACTAATTACGTAAGTCATACGAGATGTCGCGTCATAATCCCCTGATCTATTTAGACGATTGCCAGTACATATAGCATTCAAATTACGCTTCAGGCAGTAAACTAGATATCTGAACAAACCATGGTCGTCGATCTTGGTTTCTGAGGGGAACTGGGGGATAGGGGGCTAAACTGCGAACGAACCGACTATCGACCAATCAGAAACGAAACAGAAGCAAGGGGAGGCCTTTGCATTTATTTGCATTAATACGCTGTGTCAGGTGGATGAGTTTATGTTATGTTCGGTGCAGGGTGGACGAAGGTTCCGTGTTATAATTCTATAAATAAGGTTCAGCAAATCTTGAACTTATCTTAACAGCAAGTACGTTAATAAACTGCTTGCTGTTCAAAATAATACTGTCTTGCAGTTTATGTTGTCACGTGAATGAGAGTCTATACGATGACGAATCGTTCTAGTAACGATTTTGGGTTAAAAATTATATTAATTCGTGACATGTAGAAGCAACGATTTTCGAAGCCATCCAATGTGATCTATCATTACCCACCTAAAGAATAAGTATGAGAATAATGAGTATCCAATAGTGATTTTCTCTGGCATTCCTCAAATCATAAAAAGTTAATTGTGCGTTGAATATTTTGTAATGTGAAGTGTGAATATGGTATTGAACTATTTAAGCGACTGTAGTTGGCAACATACAGGGTGTCTCAAAAGTCCCGAACACCCTCATAACTTTTTAAGGTGTTGAAAGAAAATAGAGAAACTCTGGCAATGTAAGTTTGGTTAAAGGGTCTACCTTTTTGTACAATCAGCATTATAGTCAGCCTCCATGGGGGGGGGGGGGGGGGGGGGCCCGCCCCCCCAACTCAGAAATTTTCAATGGAATGTGTGGTAAAGGGATACCTTATGAAAGGTCTTCATTAGGCGAATAAAGTAGCCCAACGATAGCTTCGATACGATGAGCCCAACCAAAATGGTAGCCGGTCAAACATTAGGAATTTCCTCTGCATCCCTATGTCTTCTCAGTCCAAAGTCGTCGTAAAGGAACGTAGATGGCAGCAAAATGCTTCTTCGTTCAATTTAGTTGGATTACACCCACATCTTCTGCGGTTTGAAGCCTAGAGTGTGGGCCTCAGTGTCCCCCCCCCCAACCCCCACCCTGGAAACAGGGAGAGGGGGGCAGTAAGGCCCACACTCTGGGTTTCAAAACCAAAAGACGTTGTAGGTGTGATCCAATCAAATTAAACGAAACATTTTGTTGCCATCTTCGTTTCTTTACTACGTCTTTAAGCTGAGTAAAAAATAGGGATGCAGAGGAAATTCCTAATGTTTGACTGGCTACGATTTTGGATGGGCTCATCGTATCGAAGCTATCGTTGCGGCATTTTACTCGCCAAATGAAGACCATTCAAATAAGGTATTCCTTTACCCGTCTCCCCCCCCCCCCCCCTTTCCATTAAAAATTTCTGAGATGGGGATTCTAGGCCCCCAACCCACTCCGTCTGCTATCTAGCAGAAACTGAACACATCCTCGCTTCCGGGAAAGATATTTTTCTATCACTATAGCTGGAATTGCTATTATTAATGCATATTTTTTTTATGTTTTGAGAGATGAGATTTCACTACTATTCCATAAGTCTCAATAGCCACTTTGCAAATTTGACAACCTAAAGCGTGCTGCCATTACTTTTTCTCCTCAACGAGTTGAAGCCTCTACCAGGTGAGACCCATTTATTGGTCCCCTTTGCCAAGGGCATAGTTACATAGGGGCACTTGACCCCCTTTTAACCGAATAATGCCCTTTTTGTCTAACCAAGCAACGAAACGGTCAACGGGATAGTCAAAAATGTCGTTTTCAACCCAAATCTCCTTTTGCCTGTTCATTGGAACAAAACGGTCCTATAATTGGGAGGGGCATAGGTAGCAAGGAACACCAAAAAGGAAAAGTCCCTCAAAAACTGGTGCAATTACCCTTTTTTTTTTCCAAGTCAACCGCCCTCCCCCTCCCCACATCTTTAAAAGTCTAGCTCGTTCCTGCTCGCCACCCCCAGTGCCGCAACTACCTTTTTCCAAGGAGAGGTGCAAGGGCGAAATGTTGGGCCCCTCCTCAACAAGTAAACAAATTTAGGGGCAAAATAACTACCAACCCCAACCAAAACGTTGTAAATTTTGTCTTATTTGTGCCCCCAATTGGTGAGTTTTGGGCCCCCTGCTTCCTGGGCCTGGGTGCCTTGCACCATTTGCACCACCCCTAATTACGGCACTGCCCCACCCCCCCCCCCTCTTTCCTCTGGCCCGGCCATGCACTGGTTAAATATAAACTAGAAATTCATAACAATAACAATAACAATAACAAATAACAATAATAATATTCTTGATCTGATTCTGGTGGACAATGAAAGATCTGTATGTGATGTACATGTTGGGCCTGGTCTCTTTAATCTAAATGTTGACGACCACCTCAAAACTGATATTCTCCATAAACACCGAAAAAAAATAAACTTCGAAATTTTACGTGACAAACTTAATAAAATAAACTGGAACTCTCATCTTCCTTGCACAAAAAGTGTTGAACACCTTTGGAACGTATTCCATACCACTCTCACCAATTTGGTAGAACAATCGAGCAAAATTATCTGTAATAAATCTAACATTGAAAGGAGAATACCTAAGGAAATTAAGAAACTGCTCCGAACAAAAAAGAAACTCTGGAAAAAGTTAAAAGTAGAAAAGAAAGTCGATGCGTCCAATAAGGAAAACTATAATAGAGTTCGAAATAAACTAAAAATTGCATTAAAAAACCGTGAAATAACCCGGGAAAACAAAATGATACAAGAAGGAACCATTGGTTCTATTTACCGACATATTAGGCGTAAAACACATAATGCAACCAAATTGCCATCGCTCCACTTTGAAAATAAATTAATAACTGATGAGGTGGATAAAGCCAATGCATTCAATGTTACATTCTGCAAGAACTTTGTTGAAGACAATAATATTAATGATAATGCACTGATCTGTAATAGTCTGACTCCTACTAATATAACTGAGATGGAGCCTGTAACATTTAATTTACAAACTATCAATGATAAATTAAGTAAACTTAAAACAAGTGCAGCAATTTGCCCTGACGGGTTCTCGTCTACTTTTTATAAGGCATTTGCATGCGAACTCTCATATCCTTTATTCATAATACTTAAATTGTCAATTGAAACGGGCAGTGTGCCAAATTGCTGGAGAAAGGCAAAAGTTGTTCCGATCTTCAAAAAAGGAAATACTGCTGAGCCAGTCAACTACCGTCCAATATCTCTAACATGTATCCCCTGCAGAATTCTAGAACGTATAATCAGAGATGCGTTACAGGAACATCTGTATAAACATCAACTTGTCCCATGCGACCAGTTTGGCTTCCTGCCTGGCCGTTCCACAACCACACAATTACTCAGTTGTGTAAGGGATTGGACAGACTCACTTGAAAAAAATATACCGGTTGATCTTATCTGTGTAGATTTTGCCAAGGCCTTTGATTCGGTCGTTCATTCCAAATTGCTCAGTAAACTTAACATGTTAAAAATAGGGGAGAAAACTTTTAATTGGATAAAAGATTTTCTGGCAAATAGGACGCAAAGAGTATCGGTAGGAGAATCACTTTCGGACGTTGGTAAAGTTACCAGTGGTGTACCACAGGGTTCTGTAATTGGTCCGCTCCTATTCATGATTTTTATTTCAGATCTTCGGAATGATGGTAGTGGTATTCGAATGCCAAAATTTGCGGATGATATAAAACTTTATGGTAGCGTAGAAAGCGATGATGACAATGAAACTTTGCAGCGTGAAATTAACTCCATCTACAATTGGTCAAATACATGGCAATTGCCTATAAATATCAGTAAATGTATTACACTACCTCTAGGTCGAAATAATAGAAACTTCATATATGAAATAAATAACATAAATCTGGAAACTAAGCAAACCATCAAAGATCTTGGAGTTCATATTTCGGCCAATCTCAAATTTACTAACCACTGCAATCATATTACGGCAAGAGCAAAACAAACTGGCTATCTTATTAGGCGCTGTTTTGTGTCGGGGGACGAAACGACTCTGATTAGGGCATTTATTGCATATGTGCGACCCATTGTGGAGTATGCTAGTCCAGTTTGGTCTCCGTACCTTGTGAAGGACATTAAACTAGTTGAGACGGTGCAGAGATCCTTCACAAAGTACTTGCGTGGTTGCAGAAATTTGACGTATGCGCAACGATTAGCACATCTGCACCTCGAATCATTGGAACGTAGACGGCTGGTGGCTGATCTCTGCCTTACTTTCTCCATGCTGAGGGGGTTCATTGACGTGGATCCTAAGATTTATTTTGTGGTGCGAGGAAATACGTTCACCAGGGGCCACCGTCTTAAATTGACGGTACCTACAACAAAGAAGAAAAATTGTGCCAGATATTTCTTCTCTAATAGGGTTGTTGACCCATGGAATAGCCTACCCCCTGAGTTGATCGAAGCTGGAAATCTGGGGTGTTTTAAGCGAGGTCTTAAAAAGGTGGATCTATCACAATTTATGAAATGTTTTTAATCCTAATTGTATTTTATTTGGTTTTAACTTAATAACTTAGACTGGTGTAAGTTTAATGAAAAATTCCCTTCCTATTTCTTTTATTTTGTTTCTTGTGGGTAATAGA
>JAHWFP010006841.1:0-14820 GCA_023313725.1 Lithobius niger
CCGGGCGGGATGAGAGCACGGCATAACTCAGCATTGGTTGGTTTGTTGGTGTGCACGGCATGTGGGTCCTTTGTTTTAAGCTGGTTGGAGCCATTGGACTAGTGGCGATGCTTCGATGATGAATCGTTGGGTCCTGGGCTTGGATCTGCCATTCTGATGTGGAGTTGAGCCATTGGACCAGTGGTGACGAAGACTTGGCCGATGAGCACTGTGGCCCCGACGTTCTAGGCTGGTCGAGCAGTTTAGACTGGTGGTGACGCTTTGGTGGTGAGCGACGGATCCCCCTTGCCTTCGTGCCGGCAGATCCCCGTTCTAAACCGGAGTCGACCCTTCGGACCGAGTTGCGAGACTGGTACAAACGTAAGCTGTTGCATCGACGATCCCCCAGTCTTCTTTTGAGGATGGATCCCTTGCCTTAGGTACGACGTTTCGTTCTAAGCTTGTCGAGCTGTTTGGACTAGTGGCTTTGGTTTGAGATCGGTACGCCGTTCTAAACCGGCTGTTGGACCGAGTAAGCGAGACGAGTGGTGATCATTCTCGTCCTTTGGCTACACTGTTCCGAACTGGTCGAGCTGTTTGGACTTTGGTTGTGGCTTTGGTTGTGGGTCTTGCTAGCGGACCCCACTCCTCGTAAGTCAACCTGGACCGAATTGCGAGACTGGTGACGAGCTGTGTAAGTCCTCGATGTTGGGCTCGATGTTCTAAACTAGGTTGGAGCTGTTTGGACTAGTTTGGACTAGCTGTTTGGGCTTTGCTTGGTGAAGATTGGGACGCCTTTCTAAACTGGGATGAGCCATTGGACCGAGTAGCCAAGACTTGGTGGTGAGCATTCGTTCTCCTTGAGGGTGTGCTGTCTCTGAGCTGCCCCTCTTGTGCTCGGAACTGGTTCGTGATGTTTGCTGCAGGCCTGTGAGTCTGGTGAGTCCTGCTGAAAGAGTTAGCGGCTTGGCCCTACCGTAAGCTTCCTCCGTCGGTCTTCGGGCTATGGACGGGTACGCAAGGGTAGCATGTCGGGCCGTGTTTGAGCTCGAGTAGGTGGACGATCCTAACTTGCTTGCTTTGCATGTCTCCGTCTTGGATTGGGAGTGCTCGAGTGGCGGGCGAAGTGGTTGTTGCTTTTTGTTGTTCCCTGGGATGCGTTGACCTGTGGGCAAATGGGTCTGGTGATGTGCTGGCAGAAAGCGCTTGAACCTTAGCGGCTTGGCCCTACCATAAGCTTCCTCCGTCGGTCTTAGGGCTATGGACGGGTACGCAAGGGTAGCATGTTGAGTCGTGTTCAAGCTGGAGTATGCAGACGATCCTAACTTGCTTGTTCCATGTGCGTTCGTGCCCCGGGTTGAGCTTATTAAGTGACAGCTGGGCGTTTCTGAGTCCAGGATGTGTTGGCTGTGGGTGAAAGAGACTGGTGATGTGCTGCTGAAAGAGTTTGTTCCGGCTTGGCCCTACCGTAAGCTTGCTCCGTTGGTCTTCGGGCTATGGACGGGTATGCATGGGTAGCATGTTGAGCCGTGTTTGAGCTTGAGTAAGTGGACGATCCTAACTCGATTGCCTCGTGCCTCTGTGTCTTGGATTTGGATTGGTCTCTGAGCTAGTCGGAGCAGTTGGACTAGTGGCGATGCTTCGGTGGCGAGTGGTACGCCATTCCGAACTGAAGTTGAGCCGCTGGACCGGCAGCAAAGACTTGGCGATGAGCAGCCAGACAGCTGCTATGCCAGCCGATATGGCAGCTGATATGCCAGAGTCGTGTGCGTCTGGGCATTTCTGAGTTTAGGATGTGTTGGCTGTGGGCGAAAGAGTCTGGTGATGTGCTTATGAAAGAGTTTGAACTTTGACTTAATCCTACCATAATCTTACTCCGTCGGTCTTCGGGCTGCGGGCGGGCAGGTAAGGGTAGCATGCTGAGCCGTGTTCTGAGCTTGAGTAGGAAGACGATCCTGACTCGTTGCCTCGTGCCTCTGTGTCTTGGATTATAGGAGTGCCTTAGCCGCTCTGTGTCTAGGGAACATTGATGTCGAGTGCGAGAATCGGGTGTGAAAGACTGCGAGCCCGGGGCCTGCCAATCATGTTACTCCGTCAGGTCTTTGATCGTCCCGTGATTCTTCGGAATCTCTCGGGCTCACTGGCTATGTGGCGGGTAGGTTTCTGGTAGTATACCGGGCTTGTAGTATGTGAGTGAAAGCCAGCCCGGGGCCTGCCAATCATGTTACTCCGTCAGGTCTTTGATCGTCCCGTGATTCTTCGGAATCTCTCGGGCGCACTGGCTATACGGCGGGTAGGTTACAGGTAGTATACTGGGCTTGGACTGTTTGAGTGAAAGAGCGAACCCGGGGCCTGCCAATTATGTTACTCCGTCAGGTCTTTGATCGTCCCGTGATTCTTCGGAGTCTCTCGGGCGCACTGGCTATACGGCGGGTAGGTTACAGGTAGTATACCGGGTTTGTTGCGAGAAAGAAATTCCCGATTCCCTTCGGTGTCTCTGTGACTTGGATGTGGAGTTGTTATTTGCTGGTGTTGGTCTTGTACCATGCATCGGTGACGCTATCGGCCAAGTGGTTGGCTTGTTGATGAGGACGGCGTGTGGGTCATTTGCTCAAAGCTGGTTGCAGCCATTGGACTAGTAGCGATACTTCGGTGATGAATTGGTGGGCCCTCGCCTTCGGGCTTGGATCTGCCATCCTGATCTGGAGTGGAGCCATTGGACTGGTGGCAAAAGACTTGGCTGATGAGCACTGTGGTCCCGAAGTTCTAGGCTGGTCGAGCTGTTTGGACTGGTGGCGATGCTTTGGTGGTGAGCGACGGATCCTCCTTGCCTTCGTGCCGGCAGATCCCCGTTCTAAACCAGAGTCGACCCTTCGGACCGAGTTGCAAGACTGGTGCAAACGTAAGCTGTCCTATCGACGATCACCCAGTATTGTGAGGATGGATCCCTTGCCTTTAGGTTCGACGTTTCGTTCTAAGCTTGTTGAGCTGTTTGGACTAGTGGCTTTGGTGGAAATCGGCACGCCTTTCGAAACCAGCTGTTGGACTGAGTAAGCAAGACGAGCGGTGAGCAATGTCGTCCTTTGGGTGCACTGTTCTGAACTGGACGAGTTGTTTGGACTAGTGGCTTTGGTTGTGGGTCCTGCTAGCGGACCTCACTCCTCGTAAGTCAACCTGGACCGAATTGCGAGACTGGTGATGAGCTGTGTAAGTCCTCGATGTTGGGGTCGATGTTCTAAACTAGGTTGGAGCTATTTGGACTAGTGGCTTTGCTTGGTGATGATTGGGACGCCTTTCTAGCTGGGTTGAGCCGTTGGACCGAGTAGCAAAGACTTGGTGGTGAGCACTCGTTCCCTTGAGGGTGGGCTGTCTCTGAGCTGGTCGGAGCAGTTGGACTAGTGGCGACGCTTTGGTGGTGAGCGACGGATCCCCCTTGCCTTCGTGCTGGCAGATCCCCGTTCTAAACTGGGTTGAGCCGCTGGACCAGCAGCAAAGACTTGGCGACGAGCAGCCTGGCCTCATCTTCGGGCTTGGAAGGTTCTAAGCTGTTTGAGCCATTTGGACTGGTGGCAACGCTTTGGCAGTGAGCTGTGGGTTCGTCCTGTAGTACATCTCCAGAGTCCTGCCGGACCTAGTGGCAATAGTGGCGGTGGCCCTTTAAGCTTGGAGAGGTCTCTTGGAACTGGTCGGAGCAGTTGGACTAGTGGCTTCGTTTTGGTGACGAGTGGTACTCCATTCTGAACTGTAGCTGAGCTATTGGACCTGCAGCAAAGACTGGTTGGAACTTGTTGAAAGGCAGTCGTTTCGAGCGTTGCCAGTGCTATACTAAAGTGGGTGTTTGACGAGACATTCATGAACTAGCTAGCAGACGAGGTGGCTAGGCGTCGAACATTGGGACGTTCGTGTTTTTCGACGAGTTCCTTAGTGTAGTGATCCACCTGAGGCCCGTCTTTCCTTCTGGTCTCGAAGGTTAGGCGATCGATGACTGTGGATCATGAGGGTGTGGTGGTGGGGCAGAGACCACTACTTACAAGCCTGAGGATGACCCTTACTGGATGATGACTTGGATGATGACTTGGCATGTGGCTAAGTCCAAAAAATGGGACTTTGTACTGAGGGGATGGACTTGGTCTCGACCATCCCTGAATCAAAAGAGACCCGCATACTAGCCAAGCTCCGCAATGGTGGAGTTTGGCTTTTTTTTTAACCCTTATGGTGACGGTTAACATCGCAATACCCAGAGAATTTGGCTAAGTCCAAGTCTTGCCAGACCCTGCAATGAGGCAGGGTTTGGCTTTTTTTCTGACCTTTTTTCATTACCCAATATGGTGACGGTTAACATCGCAATACCCAGAGAATTTGGCTAAGTTCCACCCAAAGAAAACCCCACACCCCGCCGTCACCTGAGACCTGGCATTCGTCGCGGTTTCAGGCTCGGATTGAGTACCTGAAGCCACGACGAATACCGGGTCCAGTGTCAGTGAGGTTTGGGGCTTTTAGTCTTTTCCTGAAAAGTCAAAGTCACAGTTAGGCAAAGGGAAAACATAATTCTGAACAAAGGTTACAAGGTTTATTCGGCTTTGGCTGTACAAAGCTATACAGGTTCAATGAAAATTCAGCCTAAAAATCGAGATCCAGGCGATCTTGATGCAGCTGCCAACAAGTTCGTCCACCGTGCCTTCTTCTCGAGCTTTCGTCCGTGCACACGTTCGTGCGACAAGTTGCGCACCACCAGATGGTCTCGTGCCGTTCCTGTCTGTACTTCCTGCACACCTGGCATCTGCGGCTCCTCGTACTCTTTTCGTGGCGATGACTGGTACCCAAAATGGCTGGAAGTCTTATGAGGCGTGTCTTGCGTACTCGGTTGATGAGTTGGTTGGCCAGCGATCTTCGGTAAGTCAACTGGGAGCGTTTGCCAGCCCTATCGAGGCCGCAGACCATGACCATGTTGAGCCTGGCATTGACGAGAATCTGGTTGAGCTTTTGGAAGAAAAGGTAGCGGTGCCATCTAATCGACCTCCTGCCGACGTAGAACGAGGAGATGAGGTGATTGGCCATGTCCACGCCATTCATGGTCTCCGTGTAAGTCATGGCTGCCGGTGGACAAGTGACTAGGTGTTTCTGGCCCCCGATGAGTCTTCCGACGGTACATTTTCCGGCCAAGGGATCCACGTGGGTGCTGAGTAGAGGGACGGCCTTGGTGTCACACCAGATGCTCAGCAGTAGCCGGCCGCTCTGACGCAGGATACTGTCGCCACGTTCGTGCTCTTTCTTGAATTTGCGCAACTCCTCCGTGAACTCGTATGGCATTCCGGCAGCATTGGCGCGTAGGCTCCCGCATCCGAAGGTTCCTAGCTTGGTGTAGAGGACCTGAAACAGCAGTGCCGAAGTGAAGCGGTTGTCACAGACGATGGTGTAACCCTGGTTGAGGTAGTGGCGCGCGGTGTAGATCGTTGTGTGAGCCATCTTGTTGTTCTCGAGTTCCTTAGCGGGGTCTTGGGCGGGGTCAATGGCCATGTGGCGCTTTTTTCCAATGTGTGCCTCGTCGTTGAGTATGTAACCGTCGAACGGGTCGCAGAGAGTGAAGTGTTCAAAGCCGACCTTGATGGGCTTCTTGGGCTGGTATACCTTGATCTTGGATCTTCCAGTGTATGCAGTCATTGACTCGTCTATGCAGAGAACTGATCCGGGGTTCCTGCACTTGCGGAATGCCTGGTTGATAGCCTCCATCATCGGTCGAACCTTCATTATTGCGTCCATGTCCTCCTTGGCCTTCTGCTCTTCCATGGCTTGCCTGGTCGTGGGCGATGCAGTCTGGGGATCGGTACCAGTGAAAGACGGTTCTTCGGACAGCCGAAAGTTGTTCCAAATTTGATTGAACCTTGTTCTGGTCATGGTCGATCTGATGGAGTGGTTTCCCAGGTCTGGGGGACGTGGACCAATACTGCGCCATCTCCGGCAAGTCGTTGTAACCCATGATTATCAGTATTCCGATGAAAGCCAGCAACTCGTCTTTCGTCAATGGTACCCAAGCGGGAGTGGGATGTGGTTTCTTCCGTTTCGGCGATGTTTGGCAGGCTTGCGTGGTTGTCGTTACTGCTGGGTCTTGGCTGGAGTTGGAGTTGGAAGTGGCCTCTGCTTGTTCCCCTGGCTGAGGGAGTTGCGACGATACGACCGTTGAAGGTGTCTCCTTGGCAGCTGGCTCTTGGCTAGAGTTAGCCCCTGCTTCTTCCCTTTGGATTTGCGCTGGCTGGATCGGCGACGTTGACGACGAGGACTCTGACTGCCTCCTGAGTGTCTTGTCCACCTCTGCACACATCTGCTCTAGCACCAACCGTCCTGTGCTCAGATCTTCTGGGGGTTTTGTTCTCGAGTCTTCTGGGGATTGTACTGGTGGAGCGCTTGGCTGAGACTGTTGTTGGCTGAAACGGTGATTGACATATTGGGTTATCCTGGCGTGGCGCATCTCCTGGAGGTAGCAACTTCGAGGAGGCAATAATCGTGTCCTTTTTTGCTCGGGTGGCTCGGGGAACATATTACTTCTGTAGATCTTGTCGTACAGTACTACTCGCCAGCGTCGTTTCATGGCTTCTAGTTTACTCGGTTCCAGTGACGGTGGCGGTGATTGTGGGGGTGGTGGCTCGACTACGTTGGCTGTCGTTGTGGTGGCTCTTTCTTCCTCCTCATCTGACGAAACGATGCAGATTATCTCCTCGGATTCCTTACTTCTGAATCTACCTGAAAGACCCCGAGGGAAGCGAACGATTCCTCTTTTGGTTCGTCTCATAAATGGCCGCGCCTGCGATGTTGCGACTTTGGCTTTTGGCTTGGTATTTTGGCTGGACGACGAGACCGCCTCTGCTGGTGTGGGACGTAGTAGGACCGACCAACCGGGCTCATATGTGGGCAACGTCGCTTCTGATGATTGCCTTGGCATGGGAGTAGAGGTTTCTGTTAAGGTTCGAGGTCGTGGTGGGCTTTCTGGCCTTAGCGGTGGTGATGGACTGTCTGGCCTTGCTGCTTCCTCCTCACTGCTAGACGTCGTAAGGCAGGCGTCGGCATCGTCCTCTGACTCGGTTTCTTTTAGTTCGTCATCTAACTCATCCTCATCTGATTCTTGGCTGCTGCCTTCATAGTAGTCCTCATTTTCCTCGCAGTAATATGGGTAGTCTGATTCGTCCTCCTCCTCCTCGGCGACATCTGTTTCTGGCATTGGCGGCTGTGCTTGGCTTGACCCGGCTTCTTCCATGTGGACGTCTGGTTGTGGTATTCCCAGCTGTGGTTCAGTCGGAATTCCAGTGAGTGGCAAAAACTGGCAGTAAGTGATGTGGGGTGGTGATGGACGTGGCTCCCCTTGAGTCGAAGTCCCTGCATTGCCTTTTGGTCCTGGTGTGTTGGCTGACGTGACGTTCCGTGTGCTGCGTCTGGCATTGCTGGCCCTGTCGTCCATGAATTGGTTGGTCCTCCTTATGATGAAATCTGCAGTCTCCCCGAATAATTCCATGAAAAAATCCAACTCCTTGCTCTTCTTGTTGCATCTGCCAATGTAGCCCATTGGAGGTCCGGAGAAACCTTTCTTGTCCTGGTACTCGCTCAGCTCTTCCGTCCAAACCCGATGAAGTTGCCTCCGGTTCTTGCCGGCCCTAGACTTCTCTACTACGGCGTAGCTGGGAAAGTCGTCCATCGGCGCCTCTGCAGCCATCATCCTGTTTGCCCGCTTCTGGTCGAAGAAATGATTCACATGCGGCGGGTAGGCCATTATATACGGCCACGCCTGACCACTGCACATCGCTTCTGCTCAAATGTATGCAAGATCGAGAAGTAGTTGCCACATGACGCAACGTTGTGCAATATTGTGCAACACCCGCGGAACCCGCATCTGGGTGCGGGATAGCAGGATGTGATTGCACCACGCGGAAACAGCAACCGGTCGTGAAGGGCAATGGGCCTCAGATTGCCAGACACTGCAAGGGATCATCAATTGTGTGGCTTTCGATAAAGCCGCGTGCCGTTGTTGCGAACATGGTGTTTGGCATCGGAAATTAGGAGCACGGCGGACAAGCCCACGCCTTGCTGCCCGACATGCGGGTTCGAGACCAAAAAAACAAATAAGGCTGGAAACAACATGAGAAAGGAGTGGCAGGGTGGTAGTGGGATGTAGAATGGAATTTCCGAGGGAAAAGCTGATCAATGGACATGTTACATGGATCCCAGTTTGCTAGATGTTCCCGAGACAGTGTTGCCGAATGGCTATGTACAGGGTGGTCCAAAAAGTACTGGAAAAATATAGGCCTAAAATAAACCTAAATACATTTCACCAGATGGTAGCAGAATCCAATACATCCCTAATGTCACATCAATAATGCCATACAAGTAAGGATAATTCGTAACATGTAGAAAGTTTTCTAATGGGCTTACGAACTTTGAAACTACTTTAGGCCTATTATAGACCAATTATAGTCCTATTTTAGGCCTATATTTTTCCAGTACTTTATGGACCACCCTGTATAACAGCATGAAAACTGACCGTTGATAGTTGCAATGTGTGCTTATGAAGACTGTCTCTCTTCATAAAACCCTCCAGCAGAATGAAGTTTCCATTCATAAAAAACTGAAGAGTCCGGCCACTCTCATGTTGTGTCAACATTCAATAAACACACCTAATTTTTTGACGCACTTGGGCACAACAAGAAGGCATGCTGATTCTCACTAAACCTACCTTCGTGAAAAAAATAGTGAAGTTTTCACTCACTGTTAGAAACATTTTCACCGTCATTGATGATATTTTGCCACTGTTCGCTGCTGCGTTCTGTGATGTCCCATGGTCACTCGTCCAATAAAAACCAGCCATGGCTACTTGCGTAATGAATCACCCCTCGTTTGACTTACCGTCTACTGTTCCAGCACCCACCATCAAAACACTTCACCTTGTCTTCTCCTTATTTTGCGGCTAAGTATAGTCCAGGTGTGCATAAGATTCTAGGCTTTAAATCCTGTTTGAACGAAGCTGTTGGAATGAATAAAAAGAAAAGGTGAAATGCTTTACACGCTTGGCTTTCACACCAAATCTTATTTCATGCTTCATTATTTCTCCACTTCCAAACAACAGCTTCAGAAGACCGCGCCGTTTCATCCAACATACGTGTTGACTGCATTCACTCGTCAGCTGAATCTTAAGCCCTCAGTCTTAACGCTGTTTTCACGAAAAAGACAAAATCAATTGGCGAAGAAGAAGAGACCATAGAAGCCACCTACCATACCCGGAAGCGTGCAAGGTGGCTTTTCCAAGAGACGAACACAAAAAGCGTGGTGCTGAAAGCTGCCATTCGCTGCACAACAGACTGGCTTAAAGTGCAAATCCCAAACTTTAGCTCCGGGACCAAGTGCAAACAAGCAGGACGCTCACTCCCTTTCTTCCTCCCTCTTTCGCCCTCTCTTTATTTTCACAACTGGATAAGGCACACTAAAAGCACTAGCTTCGACGAACGGGTCCCTCTTCTAAATCTAATCTCGACAAACTCACGGAGAAATGGAACGTTGAGCCAGTAGCGCCTTTCACCACGCTAGACTTTGTAAAACAATAGAGTAACGCTGACTGCTGGTGCGTTTCAGTAGAAACATCGAAAGTAACCCTTTAGTATAATAAAGTGCTATTCTTCGTACTGTAGCTTTATCGGTTTCGTTGCCTATTCACTTTGTTGTACTCAGGCTGATCCGTTAAAGTTACATACCCTCCAAACGAAAAACACATTAATTTTTCTCGACATTCTGTATATTTCACATGGCTTTATTTACCTACACTGTTACTCTGTCTTTTGCTGTAAATCGATTTTCAAATGAGGTGATTAGAAGATATTACTGTATTTCTAGGACTGTTTTACGTTCATCCCCCGCCAAATTCCCGTTCCCGTGCCAAGTCTTTGAGACTTGGTTCGCCCCTTCCTCGCTGGTTTATTGACTGCAGGGATGACAAGAGTTAAAAGCGCTGACCTATCGATGTATGGAGCTTTAATCCCAATCTGCCTTAGTCAAATGCGTCTTAAGCTCGTGTCAGACGGGTAGATTTTTTTCTCCAGACACGACCGTCTTAAGGGCGTAAGTGATTCCCCCTACATTTTGTCGTATCTGTAGTTGGTTGTTACACGAGCAGATTTCTTCCACTCTCGACTGCAATCAGGATTAACAAGCACTGCATATGGCTTGCTCACTTTACGTTCAGCTTCACCACTTCTTCTGGTATGTATGCATTCACCATTGGTCTTTACCAGTCACGTGAGAAAAAGTCGGTACCCGTGGGTATCCCTGGCCATCGAGTTGGGACGACTTTTTAATTACTCCCAACTCATGTCGTCTGCCCTTTGTCACAAGAGCCAACTTACCCTCCCGACCCGATTTTTAGTCGATGTCTCGTTTTAAAAATCTGCCCGTCTGACACGGGCTTTAAAGCTGACCGATCGAGGGCATTGGCACCTCAGTCTGTAGCGGTTGTAATGCAAGAAGGAAAGTCACGTTGAGTCTACTTAACAGCAGAAGAGGGCGGACTGGCTTGGGCGGCCATCGCTACCCAGATCAATGGGTTTGTAGGGGGCAATTATTTTTTTATTCTTTATTTGTGTATGATATCACGCGCTGTTTGAGGGTCAAGATGCGACAATCACTACGTTTACATGGCCACAAAAAAGCGAATTTTAACGATCCGCTTTGAAATACGCGTCAAAACACGGCACCTGTTTACAATCCGCAAGGCAGCGATTATGGCCATTCCGCCAAGGAAGGCGATTCATACTAGTACGCTCAGAAATTCCTTCCTTTCTGCTCTCCCTTTGGCGAATAGTGAGACACCCTCCCGTGTTAAAGCTAAAATGTTCGTTGGCCATTTGGCTTGCTGTCCTGTAATAATACGAATAAAGACCACCGCCGCTGAGAAAGAGTTGCAGAAAAACCTACTTACAACAGAAAGACTTGCATTGAATGAGTGAGCGAAGCGAGCAAAATTCAGTGCGTTTGCAAGGAGTACAGAAGACCCACTTGGTATGTCAAAGTAACACAAATTAGAACACAAAAATAGTTTGATGTGTCAGGCAAGGTTTAACTGATCCAAAGTCAAAACAGCAAAGGAACACAAATTAAGTTTCCAGTAAGGTTTCAGACACTGCAGTGTTGCTGTACTGTTTAGACCACGTGAAACCTTACTGCTGTATCCAATACACTGCTGCATTCAATACACGTAAATACAATTAAAACCATAGCCCAACTTTCAAAACTGTTAACGCCTAAACAAAGGAGGAACAATGTGTGGCTACACACTCGACTACTTTCTGGGCCAATTGTTTCAGTATTCTTCAGTCAAGTCGTCGATTTTCCGTTCATTACCCTACTGATGATGATACGTATATCATTTTTTAAGATTTTCAACCACTTTTCCATGCATGAAATTTCAATATTACTTTCTAGGACATTTCCAGGTTTTCAAGGACTCGTACGAGCCATGAATTAACTGTACAGTTGTGCTAAGCACACGACGATTAGTTTTTAACCGTTTTCCAGCGATGTCATTTAGCCAAGTAGACTGCATCAATCATTACCTGACCAATCCTATGGAAATGTAAAAAAATGGTAAAAACATTTGAATATAGCAGTAAGGTTTCACGTGGACTACACAGTACAGCAACACTGCAGTATCTGAAACCTTAAAGTTAATTTGTGTTCCTTTGCCGTTTTGACTTTGGATCAATTAAACCAAACTTTAAACATCAAACGAGTTCGTTTTTGTTTTCTAATACTGTGAAAGTCCTAAATCGTGCAACAGTGGTGTTTATTCTTTTATATTTTTATTTTGTTGTTATAGTTGGGTTTATGTGTTAAACCACTAATGTTTCTAATTTAATTCTAGAGCGTATGTTTGTCTGTAATAGGGATGGATCGATAACCGAAACCGAATTTTCGGTTTTTACTGAAAACCGAAACCGACAACGATTTGGATTTTGTGTCAGTTTTTCGTACGGTGTTCGAAAAATCAAAAACTGATTTGTTGTCTTAATTTTTTTTTTAATAATTATCATTTTCTACATGTAAATGACAGCAAAGCTTCTAGTCATAAAAAAGAAAATACTAGAGGAAAATGGTGCCATAGCCAGGTCCGTAGTCTATGACGCTGCTGAAAGTGAAAACAGGAGTGAGTTAGCCGTGGTTAAAAGCTAGTAATACTACTGTTACAAGAAAAGAAAAAAAATAGAAATGTCGGATTGGGGTGGATGGTGGCAAAAACCGAAACCGAAACCATGGTTTTGTGGGCGTAAAAACCGAAACCGGAACTGAAGTCAAAAAAATGAAACCGACTCATCCCTACTCTGTAAAAGGAATGGTTGGGTTTTCCAGGGCTGGAGTGTGCCCTGTTTTTAGCCGGTTAGCATACATCCTGTGCTGAGGCAGTGCTTTACCAATGAATTTGTAGTTGCATTTAATTTAAAATTAGATTTATGGGCTGAAAGGGAAGCTTAGGTTTTTAGTTTTAAGTTTTGCTTTTTTTTTTAATTTTTTAGTTTGTTCATATATTGGTGTTGGGCCATGACACGTGCGCTGTACTTTTAAACTTCTCTGCACTTGATAACCGGTTCAGCAATCCCCGAAACGTTGTGTTTTTACTGCCAGCATATTTGTGCACTTTTAAGGTTGTTTAATAACTTTTTTACTTTGGTGCTTTTTCATTTCTTATATTAAATATGCATCACACACCATGGGAATTAGGGCCCCCGTGTACTGGGCCAGTGATCGTCGCGACCAAAAAACACGGCGACGGGCCGTGCGGCCACGTCCGTTATTCATTGATAATTCTCGATCACGTGGCGAAAAATGAACACGAAGCAAGTATGGTCGTCCAGTGGTCGCCTGCACGCCGACCGGGATTCCAGTGGTCGATTCGACTGACTGGCCGTGACGGCCAAGTGCGCAGAGCTCGTATACCGCTAGCATTCTCGTTGGCCGCTGCTACCTGGTCGCACGGCTTGGTCACTTAGTGCGCAGGGGACCTTAGTTAGAAACTTGAAGCCAACAAATATTTATTGCAGTGCAGAAACTAGAACGAAAATCGGAGTTGAAATATAGGAACTATGTCACACGGAAAAAAAGGGTGTTTGCTACTGCAGAATGGCTTTGTTCTATGCATTCTTGTGCATCTGAGTGTTGGGGGGGGGGTAATATTCGGAGGTTACAGTAGTCATTTAACGTATGATGCAGTTCCTATAAAAATTATTCTTAGCCCATTTTCGTTATGTTTTTTTTTATTGGTAGTGGAGCTTTGTTCTCTACAAGTTTCTGTTTAATTCTTCCAATGATGTGTGATGCGTAGTTAATACGTTAAGCAATGGAATAGTAATATACGTTTCTTGTTCAATCATTGTCTCTTGATCTACGTAACACACCATCCAAGTTTCATGACTAGCCTACTCAAGCCTTCAAGATGACGACTTGAATTGGTCACTGATGTTTAAAAACTCCAGGCCGATATGGAGGCCTTAGTCACATGCATTGACACATTTTCTAGCTTACTAGCCCTTCTTCCGTTCCATTCATATTTCACCCTTTGGGTTCGTCCCCAAATTTTTAGTTTGTAGTTATCAATAATTTAGTTACCAATAATTACAACTTTTAAGTGCCTTCCAATTTGGTTGTGAGTTATCGGCTGGCAACTCAGAATATTTACAGAACTATCTCTACTGATGCTAGCTCAATTTTGCGTACCATGGTGGTGGCGTACTTTCGGTGTGAATTAACTGCAAAACTGAAATAAACTCGATTGGATTCAATTAGGTTCAACTTGGACTACATTTAATAAAAAATTAAAATAAGAAATTAAAAAATTTTATTTCTTGGCTGGAATTCTGCTTTTTAAGGAGATGCTGTATAGTGTGCACAAATTAAAGCTTACGTTTTTTTAATGTACTTTTCTCTGTTTGTTTTGTGAACTCATGGACACTAAGTTACCAATTAATGCACAAGAACCCTAAAGCGTAGAGAGCAAGACGTATACAGCTGCATTGGAAAATTCTTAAATCAGCGAAACTAGAAAAAACAATGCAAGGTAGGGTACTAACACGAATTACAAACAACTTGTGGTTCCTGATGCGTTTTTTTACGCCAGTAGTTATGATGTCCTGAAATTTTTAATGTTGTAATTTTTCTAACAAAGTTGTAACAGAATTGTTAATCTTTGAAAAAGACCAAAAATGTTCGAAGAGCTCGAAAATCAAAGCTGTTTTTAAATGTTCATTGTGGATAAGACCGAACTTTTTCATTATATGTAGCATCCTAAACACGAATGCACGCAATATAACGGATGATAAGCTTGCATTTAGGTTAGGTTAGACGTGAAGTAGTGCTGTTTGATAATCCGAGCGAATTTTTTCTACAGAAATTTCCCAAATTTCCCGACGTGATTTGTACGAGTCACACCATTTACCTAATATTCATAAATATTTACCAAGTTTAACAACCTATATATATATACACCAACAGATTCACAAATTAACATTTAACCGGACGTGCAATGTAGTAATCACATTTTCCTTCTGTCATTTTTTTTTAGGGGGATGTAGCTTACATCTTATGTAATTCAATATACTTAACCCATCTTTTACTCAATTTCACATGTAATAGGACGCTGTTTCTAAATTAGGCGTGCAAATATGAGTGGGACTTGTCGATGGTAGGTGCAACTTTTAGCAGAGGGCACAGTCAGATATTTTTTCTGGGGACTTTTTGTTGCACTTTTAGGCATTTAAGCCTTGTATCAGGTACCGCCACATTCGGGAGAAAAAGGTCTTTTTTTTTTTTTTACAAAAA
>JAHWFP010006841.1:22729-70413 GCA_023313725.1 Lithobius niger
GGAAAGGAAAAAATCATGAAATTAATATAATAGTTGGCTACCGTTACTTCTATATCTTTACACAAACTCAAGGCATAAGTGAAAAATATGACACTGAATGCTATGGCTCACTGGGTGTATCAAAAGAGGAAATACGAAATAATGCTAGTGTAAAATCCTATATAGATTTCATTGCGTTTATTTCCAGAACTTTCATACAAAAGGTTATATTGTAAAGATTTCAAACCTCTACTTCACGGTCATCGAATGGTGGAATGAACATGTGAAAGGAGGGTAAATTTTTTAAATAAAATGAAAGGAAAATGTCTACATTCTTAAACTAAACCATAAAAATATAATATAACAGCTTGCAAATTTTAAATGACCCTAGCTCTATTTACGAATCTACTGAAAGTGATATAAATAAAATTTGTGGGACTAATAAAATATACATTAAATGCAAGCCTAAGGACACTATGAAGAGTAAATGAATGAATGAAGAGTTGCTTAATCAAATAAATAGGAAAAATTAGTTATGGCAATGAATAAGTAAATCAGTCAATCCTAGTGAGAAACTAATTGCTGGATATAAACTAAATAAAGACACTGTTGAATTAAATATTATTAAAACTAAACAAAATTACTACAAACTGTTTTTCTATGATAACAAAAATGGCAGTATAAAGAAAATACGGCAGATAATTAAACAGCTTACTGGTCGTATAAAAGATGGGGAAATCATTAATGGTGTTATTAAGAAAGCTTCCAAGAATGCTTTCAAAAATACAATTGGTAACGAAATAGGAAATTGCTTTTTAAACAGTTTTGTACTACAACTGTGTAGGTTAAAACTTGCACACAAGTTTAAAAGTTGTAACAATGTAAATAAACACAGACTGACAAACCTAACAAGGAGGTCTGAGAAAACTATGATTGTAAACACACCAACAAAATACGACATAATACAAATACTAAACAACGTTATAATTCAACGGTAATCTGATATGACGGTTTTTCCAAGTAAACACTGTAAAACTTAAAGAGTCAATTGTAAAACTTAAGAGTCAATTATAAAACTTAAGAGTCAATTGTAAAACTTAAGAGTCATAGAAAAACTTAAGAGTCAATTGTAAAACTTAAGAGTCAATTTCTTATTAAAGTTGGGAAATGCAATAATTGCAAAATAAATTTGGCCTTATAACATGAAAAAAAAAACAAGTATTAACCGCATGCAAGAATCGCATGCAAGACAAACCCATCCTCATAACTATATGCCTATAGCATTGTTACGAGTTATTAATAAGATTGCTGAAAAGTACTTTGCAAATTGTACGACAACGTTTTTAATTCGTTTCTAACGAATAGTTCCTAACCATATGGATTTCAACGTGGCAAAGGTACAATAGATGCTGAGCACAGGTAAACAAAATGGTAACAAGTTCTTTAAGGTGAAATGTAATAGAACTTTTTGAACTTTTTAAACTTTTTAACCTTAGTTTGACAGGAAAATTTTTTAAATATTATTGTGAATTGTCTAACAAATGCGACTTGCGTTGGGCATCAATGACCTATGCAGTTCCAGGCAGTCTATTGAATTTGGAGAATCACAGAGTTCTATTCCTGATGTAATCTTATTTCCGCTGTTTGTAAAAGATCATCCATAATATCTTACTTGGAATACTTACTTTACATTTTATATATGACAATGTTATGATTGCAATTCATAATAAACGTAATTTAATGACTAAAAATTAAAATATGATTTTTAACTCCATAAACCTATGGCTTACAAACAACTACTGACGTGCTACCTTAAAATTATGACCTCGCATAATGAAAATAAGTGAAATCGCCACCTACTGTGCTCTTTGTCGTAAAGATCAGAGGTGTACATGCCCTAAACTGCTTAGTTACGCAATACAAATTGTTTAGGCATCACAATTTGCCAAACATGTTGAAAACCTCTAGTTAAGAAAGTCAGACGCATTGCACCTCTGCTTTATAAACTACGAAAATATCCTTAATAATGTTAAGCCAAAAAAATTTCTGTTTGAGAGCTGGATTAAGTCTGTTATTATTATTTTATGGATGTAGCGTTAACAAAGCAATAACTGACGTGAAGTTCAAAATTTGGGTGAGTACAAGTGCACCCGCAAGGGCATAAAATTTCAAAAACATTAACTCGACCTTTCAAGTGTTTGAGACTTTTTTTCCGCTACAACATAAAAAATACACAGTATATGTGTCTCGAACCGTACTAACATTGCTTAAAATACTAATTTAAAAATGGCAAATTATTAGGATTGTCAAGCACAAACTGCATTGAGATTGAGAAGGCGACTCGGTCAATATAACAAGAGATACGATTTACATTAAAAAATTTTCATGCGTAAATTTTTGCAAGTATTTCCCAATTTTCCATAGCTGGAAGAGTTTATTTTTTATTGTTCATGGCTCATGACTTATTGACTGTATGGTATACGCTTCAAGTTTTAATCTGAGCTAGTTTATTTCTTGAATATACACAATCTTAGTGTTATAAAGATCGGTGGTATGGTTGATGGGTTGATAGATGGAAGAGAAGATGGCGTTGGGGAATCCTGGTTTCTAACAGCTAGACCGCGATCAATTTTACGCTGGCCCAAAGCGCGTTGACTTTGGTTTAAGTATACAGCTTTACAATGACACAGCGCATGGCACTAATGCACTGTATCCCTAGTGTAATGAACCGATTTGTTGGCAATAGCTGGCTTAAGGTTTATGCTTCCTTGCACCTCAGATGGAGCTGAGTTACGAAACGCGGTCTCTCGGTCAGTTTCAAAGGGGGCGTTTGAAAACTCTGCTTGCATGATGGAAACACGGATGGTTTGGAGATGTTCATTAACTTTATATCCATTAGCTTGTAAAATGCGTTTAGGTGGTTTGTACCATTCTGGCACGTAGGGAAGCATTGTCAAGTTAACCCATTGTGTTGGCGTCACGATTTCAGATTCATCTTTTTGCCCAGTTAAATCCACTTTTTGCCAGTTTACATTTGAAAGTGTACAGTTGATCCCGTTATGCGAGCACTCAGAATTCCAAGGGGCACAGGGGGGAGGGGGGCTGAACTGTAGTTAAGTGTTCTGGTCGTCTAGCTTGTTTAATGTATGTGTTTCATAGTATAGCGTTGGAGTCGAGGACTCCTAGTAATTCTCAAATCAAAAATGGAATTGAATTATATTCGTTCTCTTCTTCAATAGTAAATTCTACTGAGTTTTGACAACCATGCAAACTATTCTGATTTTTTTTTTTGCAGTGTGTGTGTTATTTTCTTGTTTAATTCAAGCATAGGACGTCATCGAGGTATATCTGGACCACAAGAGGAGGGGTTCAACATGAAGAGAAAACACCAGATTGTCAACCTCATTTAGCACAACGTGAAACATTTGTATTTTCTATTATTGTGGAAAAAAACACACAAAAACGAAAGATGAAGTAATTAAATGAATTAATAAACAATAATTTACGGGAACAAATACAAAAAAAAAGAAGATAATACTGATCAAGTAACAATGGAACTTATCGTGAACTAAAAAACTTGATAAATAAAACAAATTAGAGACTGTAAATAATATCTGCATAAGCTAAAATTAGGGAAAACTCAAAAAAGTAATATAGCATTGTGGGAGGTATTACAGGAAGTAAACGGAAAAAATAATGACAATAGAAATATTAATAATGATATAAACTTTAAGAGAAAAAAATTAAAACTTTAAGAAATACAGTCAGTACGTAATACCTTTACAAACCAAGTACCAAAGCTAAAAACAAAATATGAAAAAGTCTGTGAAATTGCAAAAATAAATAAAAAAAATTATAATGAATTAAAAAGTAAAATTAAAAAATGTCAATAAAAGGAAGAAAATAAATTAATTGTCAATAAATTACGCAACTAAGAATCATAACTAAAATAAAGGAAACAAATGCAACTGGTAAGGATGGATTTAAAACCAACTATTTCAAGCAATCCAAAGAAATTACATCAGTGTTTGTATGTAATTTTATTAATATAATGATTGATAAGGAAGTCTAAACAGAATTGTTAAAAATACAAGTACTGAAACGCATCGTACTAAAACGCAAATTAGATAAACAGATAAAAACAATTACAGACCAATATCGTTACAATCAGTAATATATAGAATAACGTTCTTTTCAAATAAAATAAGAGATATCTTGAAATGTTAGTTTATCAAAAGTACATTACTGCTATACACAAAAAGGTCACTACAGATTTACTAAATAATAACAAAAGATATTAATGGAAAAAAAATAGGTAGGAGCTGTGTTAATTTACCTTCAAAAGGCCTTTCATACATTTGATCATGATATTCTTTTGAAAAAATGTGATGCAGTCAGATTAATTGTAAAATATACAATTTAACTAAAGTTATGTCACAAACATAAGAACACTGGTAAAAACAGCAAGTTATGGTGACGAAAATTAATAAAAAAAATTTGTTCAACAGGTTTCAGTATTAGAACCAAAACAGAGCATATAAACATAGTGGTTCCAAAAATAAAAGCTATACAAAAGGAGAGGAGAACATAATAAATCATTCTGAAAATTTTCCATTAATGAAATGGAGAAAAAATTCAAAAAATTTCAAAGATACGTGTGAAGAAATAGAAATTAAACAGTCATCAAAATATTTAGGAATGCACATCGATTCACACTGGAATATTAAAGAACGTGTAATAAATTGATTTAGTAAATAATGCCAAAATTATAATTATGATGGTAGAAATTTAAGTATTCAAAAAATAAAATGATGCTGTATACCATGGATAGAAATATTTCTAACTTAGGGAATTTAAATATTTAACAATTTTAATATTTTATTCAGTAAAAATTAAATATTTAAAATTAAACAACTATGAGATACCACAGCAATAGGTCAAACTTACTTTATAGATACGTATGACAATCATGAAGAAAAGAAAAGTGAAAGATTGAGAAAGACAAAACAAAAATTTAAATCACCAGAATGGAACAATACATACGGTCAAAGAAACAAAAAAAAAACTACAACATATACCACTAATTTTTAATAATATGCCTGAACAACAGTCTAATAAAGTTCGGCAGAACTTGAAAAAATGCTATGTCGTATCTGAAACGTTCTGTAAGTACCATCGAACGTTGTTTAAATAAAGTATCTTAGAAAGTGTTAAATGCCGAATTTAGTTTACTTCCTGGTAAAAAAAAAAAAAACAGAGACAAAAAATACGAAAATGCCAAAGCAATGTTGGTTTAAATAAATACAGATGCAAACCTATTTTTTTTTTTTTGCATCTGTATTTATTTTACCCTCTGAGCTTTTCGTCCTGTTTAATGTTGGTTTAGCTCAGCAACACAACAGCCAAATGCGTCTCAGTTGAAATTAACCACTAGGTTATATCAGTTTTTTTCTGACCTGGCCTTTTCCTGTACACATTAAATAATTCACTTTCATTTAAGATGTAACTTACATGCTCAAAGTTATTAATTTTCTGCGCTCTCCATTTCACACACTAAACCGACTTTGTGTGTATGTTTTGTAAAATTGGGTAGTGCAACCGTGATTATACCTGCTTTCATACGAGGTCTCTAGGATACCTAACCCAACGTCAAGCTATAAGGGTAATGTATTGTTGGTACGTCTTATGTTTTATATTGTACCTTACGTGGAATAACTAAACAAAAAAAATGGCTTTTCGAAAAAAAGCATTAGAGCTCGTATCCCCATACTCACAGCTGTGATGATACACAAATAAAAACGGATTTGAATTCACTCGAACGTTTCACTTTCACATTCATTGGGTGCTTGAGGGGCCCCAACGAAGTTGGAACTCAGCTTCTCGGTTTTCCAACTACATATGTGCTGTTAAGCAACTACGAAAATTTGACGCTCATTTGAGACTTCTTACCCCTTTTAACAACCACCAAAACCAAAACAGCGACCCATCACGGAAATGGGTGACAGTTTTCTTTTTCGAAATGTCCTTTGTGTTAGTAATTAAATTGAAGTCAAAGATTAAAACTTTTACGGAGTCATCTTTCACCAGCTAATTATCTATTCTGGTTTTTGAATTTTTGGCGCGTTTGACGGTTGCGCTCAAAGGCGCGTGGCAGCGACGAGGGATCGCTTGCCTTTATCGGATTCCCTTTCCTTGACTCTTCAATTAGCAAAAATCCCAGAAATCTAAATCGAAAGAGACATGACCTCACGTCGCAAATCAAAACGGGTAAAATCTGAAGGCAAATCACTTTTACAGGCTGGCAATTTCGGGTGTAGAAACTATTACAAAGGCGTAGTTGGTTTCCTTAAAACTGCCAAAGTAAATTAGTTTCGAATGCTAGCAAATCCTTGCTTCACATTCAACAAAACATACGTATTAAATTTGTTCATGGGGTGCAATCAGGGTTGTACCGACAAAGGAAGGGTTTAAATATACCTTAAGAGGGCGAACATATTTTATTTATTACGTAAATACATGTAAAACTTATGATGAACCAAAAAGTTTGCGTTTAAGAGTATCATCACAAAGATTTAAGTTACCCTGTTGGAACAATGCATATGGTAAAAGAAAAAAAGATTATTATATACCATACACATTTAACAAACTAGAAAAAAATATGTTACATATTCAAAGCAAACATGAATTAAAAAGTAAATTAATAGATGTACTTATAAATAGTTATAAAACTTAATAAAACTAACATACTAACAATTTATAAATTGTTTATAATATATTTATTCATGTATGTATCTATTTATTAATCAAATATTGATTTATGTGTTATGTGTTATGTGCACTATGTAATTATTGTAGCTCACACAAGTTATTATTTTAACTTCGAGCAATGTTCACAATAAACTTATTATTGTTATTATATTATTATTATTATTATTATTATTATTATTATTATTATTATACTTAACAAATGATAAGTAGATTGCAACATGATTTTAATAAGATTTATGAATGGTCTGTCGAAAACGATGTATTTATCTCTGAAGAAAAAACTGTGTTTATGCATATTAAAACACCTCACACAGTAATTCATCAAAAACAAGATATATTTCTACAAACAGTAACTGAACCTCAACCATTAAATGAAGTAAATGCTGCAAAATATCTAGGCTTAACTATTGATGTTACTTATAAATTTAAAGAACATATTGACCTACTTATCAGTAAAATAAGAAGTATTCTTCCAAAGCTATATCAACTAAGACCAATACTAAACAATAAAAATAAAAAAATTCTCTATTACGCATGGATTGAGTCACATCTAAGATATGGCATTGAAATATATGGTTTTGCACCAGATTATTTAATTAAAAGATTACAGAGCATTCAAAACAAGGTTATTAAAATTTTATTTAAAAATAATGATCTTACTACAACTAAAGAAATATATCAATTAAATGGTATATTGGATGTATTAAAACTCAGGAACTTTGTTATAATATTAAAAAACTACTATTCTATATTTAACACAATAGACAAAAAGGTTTTATCAAATCGTTTAAATTCATTACAATTGAAACTTCCATTATTCAGGAATACCTATGGAAAACGCAACAGTAATTACACAATACCTTCGGTCTTTAATACATTGCCAAAAGATTTATTCTTTATTGACAAATATTCAACTTTAAAAAAAAAACTGAAAGAATGGATGATTTCGCAATGATTTTCTTGTCTGTGCATGATTTGCTTTTATATATTAGTTAAAACTTATCGCTACCCAAAATTTGTTTTTTTATCCATATCCTTAATTAAAGGAATTCTAATTGTAACCATTCACTAAAACAATCGAAGTAATTTTGTGTAATTAAGATTTTTATGTTGTATTCTTTCTTTAATTTTGTAGTTTGCACTCACACCATGTATTTTTGATTTGCTTGTGCCACATACACAACTACATACATTGTAGTTCTTGTGGTGCTGTCTTAACACAATAAATAAAATAAAAAAAAAAAATAAAAAAATTATTATTATTATTATTAGAATCTTATTTTACCATTACAATTCTTCAACTTTCTGGTACGTGCGTGAAGTGGCGTTGAATCGTGAGGCAGAAATTGCGATTTCTACTACAGTTGGCCTTGGCTTAAACTGTTGCACGCAGAGGTGGTGCATATCTGGTCCAATCGTAGTACGAGTGGTATTTTTTAGCTACTATCTATTGGGTTTAAACTTAATCATCCTAGTTTTAATGTGTGTTATCCCAGAAAATAGTTACGACCAGTCGTTCCACATTTTGCCGCACGGGCTCGCGCCCCAAAACGAGAGCTGGAACATGTGGTGATATTATCATGATACTCTGTCGAGCCCTATGAGCTGGCCTTTATGACCTCCTGGGTAAAGGTGGTCATAAAGGAAACTCATGTATAATTTTAAACCACCATCCAATGTCGGGTATGTTATTTTCTTTTTTTTTCTGCCTAATCATTAGTGACTTTGGAATATAATTTCTCTTTCCGCCCGCCGGCTTCCCATGTCATCCTGTATACGAAACGCCTTGCGGCAAAGTCAGCTGTATTACAAGCTAATTTCCGCAATCAGATCGATCACGCAAACTAAATTAATTGCTGAATAGCGCGTTATAATTCTGTTCTCCTTTCTTCTGTCCCAACCTCAGGGGCCACTTTGGCCGATTTTTCGGCTTGCCCGAAATTGATTTTGGTTTCTTGGGTGTTGGTCAAGTTCCCAGAATTCGGTCTACTATGGTGGTTGGTTGGTATCAAAAGTGTCACCTTGTTTTCGTGTATGCTATTTGTATTTCCTGTATTGTTTTAAACTAAGTTCGATTTTAAACTGCATTTAAAAAAAAATCACAAGTGAGCATGCCAGGAATGTTAATATAATGTGGATTGGGCTCCAGTGAAAACTGCAAGTTGCAAGCTGCTGTTTCACTTGTTTTTTATAAGACTATGTCATCCCCGAATTAAATCAATAGTTATCAGGATTTGTGTGATATCGAATGGGATCCGAATTATTCGGGCGCACAGACTTATCCCAAGAATCGTAATAATGCACTCCAAACCAAATTTCTGAATTGCACATTTTCATAACTTTTATCGCACGAAGTACAGACGTATTACGCCGTTTTTAACAGCTCGAAGTAAGCCTACTAATGGCATAATCCTTCCAAAGAATTTTACTAGGTTTCATTATGAATCTAATGCAAACTGAAGCACTGCAGTATAGTGGTACTAAATGACAGGCCTTTCACGATAAAAGCTTGGAAGAAATAGCGCACTTTGCACGAAAGGCCTTTGTTCGTACCTAAATCAACAATTAGCAGGGATGTAGGGGGTGTGGGGGGATGAAGATGTTTGTTGGCGTCATCAACAAAACTACGATCGTGCGGGAGATGCACGAGCAAGAACAACGACAAACATTCAATCACACGTTAATGACTTAATTGCTACTCATTCTTGTGTTGTGATTACCTGGTAATCTATCTCTGACAAACGATGACACTGATTCTTCGCAATTCATTACCGCCGTGCATATACCAAACGGTAATGTATACGAAACGCCTTGCGGCAAAGTTAGCTGTATTACAAGCCAATTTCCGCAATCAAATCGATCACGCAAACTAAATTAATCGCTGAATAGCGCGTTATAATTCTTTTGAGGTGTTGGTTTAAGTTAGGTTACATTTGATTGTATTTTTTAAAGTCTTGCTTTCATTGTAACGAACTATTAAGTTGCGAACATTGCTGAGACACCAAGTTACCAAAGGATGACATGCCGTCTGCATCAAACTATGCTCGATGGTTTACTGTGTCCACGAGATGCATCCGGTAAGACGTTACACTGTGGCAGTGGTAGTTTCCTGCCGATCGTTAAAGTAAGCCGTTACATATTTTGTTTACTTTTCGGTTTTGCACTCCAAAGATTTTTGCATTTTCAAAATCGCCTGCCCGCAATCGTAAAACGTTGCTTTTCCTCGAGCGATAAGCCCACTAGAAACTGGGCATTCAAAATTTATGTGAAACCTCTACATGATTACGCAAGCCCTGTGTGGTCTCCTTACCTTCTTAAAGATGTTGGCTTCCAGGGATCAGTATAGCGTCGCTTCACTAAAATGCTGCCAGGCATGCAAAAGGAGCAGTATTGCAAACGCTTAAAAGTAGTGAAATTAGATTCACTGGAACTCCGTCGATTGAAAGCAAACCTAATCTTGTTTTTTTTTATGATAATACACGGTCTTCTTGATGTTGACCTACCTTTTTTTTGTGTATTTTAGCTTCTTACTTTGGACTTGTGGCCACAATTTGAAGATAGTCCATTAGACATCTAGATACAACTGTAGACGTGACTTATATGCCATAAGGGGGGCCCTAGTTTGAAATTCGTTGACTGAGAAAACTGACTCTGCAAAGTCTGTAGTTATTTTAAAAGGTTATTGACGTTAGAAAACATGACTTCCTTGTTAAAAAGGCCATTGGATTTTATTGTATTTTAATTTAACTATTTTAGTTTACTTATTGTATATTTACTTATTTTATTTTGCTTTAAGTTGTACTGGTGTAAGTGGTCTAGCCCTCTCTGCTCCAAATCACTTGCGATGTGGTTGAATTTTATATTATTATTATTATTATTATTATTATTATTATTATTAAGACAATAAACTTAACACAGTAAAGACATGTACGAAAAATTCAAAATATTGAATTTACAGCAAACATTAACTTGGAGTATAATAAAACAGAATTATTTTAAAAACATAAAAACTAACATGACTGTAAGAGGCAAATTAAGAAATTTGTTATAATAATTAGATTATGTTGAATAATATTCTCCTCTTAATAATAAGATTTGGTAAAATATAAAAATTATTGTTATGGAATGTATTATTTATCACAAAAGTATTTATTAATGTTTTTTCTTTTTTGTGTTTTAATGTTTGTTTCTCACACAAGTCCGGATAGACTTCGAGATTGTATAAGCAATAAAGTATTATTATTACTATAATTATTATAATAATCAATAAAAAATAAGGAGACGAAAGAGATCCATTTAATATATGCAAATTATTGACAAGTGAAGGAATATACCATGTTGTTTAATTAATGTTGATAACTTATAGATTTAATTGTAAATATTTATGTGTACATAAAAAATAATAATAATGTATAAGTGTAATAGACAAGTGAACAAAATACCAAATGTTTAATTAATGTTAACAAGTTACTTGATATAATAGTAGATATATTTAAAAAAAAATAATAATAACATGTTAATTGCTTGCACACACAAGTCTGTAAGGACTTCGTGCCAGTACCTGTGCCGTACGTGTACCTGTACTTGAATAAAGCAGTATTATTATTATTATTATTATATGACATTTTCTTTTTTGGATCGTAAATTTACACCTTAGTTCAAATTTAGAAATTTCGATCCCAGTAGTGAGATCAACATTTCTTTTGGAATTTCCCATGCACTACTATTTTCACTCTTATAATTTCCTCCTCTAATGTCGTCTCTTCCACAACCTTCTTAACATAAAAAAAGCACTAAACTGGGAAGGAAAGCGTCACTGGCAGTTACTTTCCGTAGCAGTTACTTTCAATTTTGGCCCAGAAAATAAATGAGGTAAAAAGCAAGAGAAAAGAGAAAGAAAAAAAAACACATGATCACTATACAGTAGATTGAATTAGATTCTAATCCAAGATTGGCCAACTACGCTAGCTAGTTTCAAGTGGCGTAGTTATCGAGCCTTCAGAAGGTTATAGGTGCTTCACAAAATTGTTTATTCCGTTCGTGGAACTCATTAAACAGCAGGTCTTGACTCTAATTAGGAACCATGAATCGAATAATGGTTCATTCCTATTCATTGAGCGGATTAAAGATTAAATTAGAATTTTAAATTTGGCCCATAACTTCTTTTCTGTGAAGCATGTTGATTTCCTAGAAAGTCTATTACACTGCATTTAAAAGATATCATTGCATAAATTAGGGACGAAATCCAGCACCAAACGCACTATTAGCACTTAAGAAAGTTTTAGGACCACAAACGATCGAATCTGAAAGTGAGGGGTTGATAATTTGTGTTGAATGAAGAGGTTGTAGACTGTGGAAGCATTAAGGTTTCTTCCCCAGCAGCTGCTTTCTAAGTTTGCCATGAAACATAAATAGAAATCATAACTTATTAACAGAAGAGCCTACCACTGGCTGCAGTGTATTCAGAGCTACCAAATGTATTGCTTGTAAATAAAATTGATGTTAACTCTTAGAAAGAAATCGAGACAGAGTTGTATAACCCTCAGCACAGACAATTTAATAATGATAATAAATTTTCTCAAACCTTACTGATTCTTCATCAGTATACAGTGATGGGGGAGGGGGGATGAGGCTTAATGGCGCGTCGACAGCTTGGTCATTAGCGCCAACCTCAGTCACAGTGCAGTACAGTGATGACGTCAGGACTGAATTGTTTGGGGGGGGCGGCAGAGGGCACATCTGGAAACAGAGTGGGCCAGGGACTTTTTTTCAAGGCAGCCGCATTAGGCATTTGCATTCCGTTTAATTCAAATAAAACGTAACGTAAGCTTCAATACAGTCTAATTTTTTTTTGTAAAATACGCCCCATAAACACACAAAATAAATTCTTGCAAAGTTGCTACAAAAATAAATAAATATATAAAAATATAAAAAATAAAAGTTATTCATTTGATGTCACATTTAGCCTGCAATATTTTTTCCGTTTTTTTTCCCTGATGGTGACCTGAGTGTTGGGGTAAGGGGGGGGGGGGCGTTTAATATTTGGGGGTCATGGCCAACCTTGGCCCACCCCTAGCGCCGTCACTGTCAGTATACGGACAAACCTAGAAATAAAAAATAAAGAAAATTTCAATATAGCTAGAATAATAAATACAATAAAAATAAATAAAACTCAGGGCATGTAAGGAAAGATACTACGCTTCCTGGCATGCACTATTAAAAACATTTTTTTATCGTGCTTAGCAAGGCTTCTATTGTTGGGGGGGGGGGGGGGATTGAGGCTTAATGGCGCGTCGACAACTTGGTCATTAGCGCCAACCTCAGTCACAGTGCAGTGGTCCGGGTTGCCACTGCACCACACATTACAGAGATGTTATTCAAACCCCTAATCTAAATCTTGTCATACATCTGTACCTCCTGCAAGAATTGAAAAACACCGGACAGGAGGACAGACTTATCGCCCAACTGACGTGCAATGTCATGCGGAAGATGGAAACGACGACGAACACCATCAAGATGGCGACAATCAACAAGTAAGTCTATTGTTGGTTAATTTGTCACAATAAGTTCAAAAAATCGTGCTAAATCATGCCACATTGTTCCTTGCCCCCGGGAGACCAGGAGAAAGTATCTTTCCTTACTTGACGTAATGGCGCTTGCCATGAATTTTGTCTGATAGTGAATCTGTTTTATTTTTTTTTGATTGTATTTAATATATTAGCCGTACTGAGATTTTTTTTTAAAATTATAGCTTTACCTGTATACTGATGAAGAAGCCGAAAAGGCTACAAAAAAAATGTGTCTTTATTTACGTGCCTATGTGTAGCCTTGCGTGTACAGCATGCTTTTTCTCTCATTCAACCTTGGAATTAGTGCTTACCCCCTTGGAAAACCGGTACGAACGCTACGAAATCGGCTTTTTTGCCGTACGTATATGTTCGTATTGCAGCGTTGAATGTATACTTACCTATTGTCACTTAATTTACTATATGCATAATTTATCCAATTAATTTAATATATCTCCTGGTCTTATGGGGGATCAAGTAAAGGTGGCTTGATTTTTCACGACTTTCTCATGGACCAGAAATCACTGGTTTGACCCTGACCTCAGCCACCCATGGCATTTTCAGGAAGAGAAAGGGCCCTGTGATGCTTCGTGCTCATTTCGATTTTGGTATATAAAAGATCCTAAGAATTTCTGATTGAAATTATCTAGCAAAATTGTCGCTTTCGCCTTCTAGCGCCATGACTTTGGTGGGAGTGCGTCAAACCTCAAGGTCTCGTTGGGGAATTACGTCACGTATCTTAGATCCATTTTGAGTATGTCACTACTAAACTATCCCATTAGCTGCAGAACCTCGTCCATAAAGTGCGTATAGTGTATTACTAGGAGTTGCATAGTCGTTTCATTGTAATTGTTTTTTATCCCAACTCTTGACGAGGCCCAAAAGAGAAATACGGAGTTTCTAAGTTAATTTTTGCTTCTTTTAATTTACCTTCGCTTTTTAACTAAAACACTCCTTTCATTACTGCTTGGAAGAGGATGGCTTAGTCCAGCTTTGTTTGTTGTGTTTTGTCATTGTTTTCTTAGTAATGGGAGCCATACGCAATACTTCCACTATTTATTATATATGTATCAGTAGAATAAGCGCCGGTGCACACGTGCGGTCGCCGCATTTGCGGTCGCCGCTGCGGTACCGCACTTGCGGTTTGGTTTACGTGGTATCTGTTAGATACTGCACACGTACCTGCGTCGACGTTGCGTTACCGCCCGCCGCTCGCTCGCCGCTCGTGCGGTCGTTTTGCACCGCAATTTCCACCGTCAACGCAGCGGTACCGCAGCGTTAAAAAAACGCAATTGCGTCTCAGAGTACCTTGGGTGACTTGAGCGGTGCACACGTCAGCCGTTTACCGCAAAAGCGTTACCGAAAATGGCGTCCAATTTCGAAGAAATAGACATGGAATTGTTTATTGGGGGAGTAAAGAACTATCCTGAGAGATGAAATGTTGCTGCAGAAATTATTGAAGACTCATTGGGAAGTAATTAAAGAACTTATCCGATTTTTTTTAGTTAATCTGCAAAGGATGTATAATATTTTCCCCTGGTACGTCTTAAATTAGTACATCAATGTACCAAAATTCGTCGCATTGGTTTTAAAATATATTTGTTGTTCACGAGGTAGGCGAAAAAAACAACATCGTCTCATTGGTTTCAAACTATAGTTTTTTGTACATGAGGTTAGGGAACCGAACGCGCACCTACGTCATCGAAGCGGCACCGCAGCATCAACGCGCGTTAATAAAACGCACGTGTGCATTGATCGGATGCGTTACCCCAGCGGCGCCGCAGCGTTCAAAAAACGCACGTGTGCAACGGCGCTAATGGGTGCCACCAACTTATTTCTCATACCCACAGTCGCTCCAGTTTACTGACACCTTGCTGGATATCAGTTAAATTTAGTGATAGCGCTTGGGGACAGAAACTTGGTAGCAGTCATTTTGGATATGATATCACTATTTTAAAAGTGTAAACTTGGTGGGCTCTTACAGTTTTAGGGGTTTGTATACTATATTATTATAGGCTTCGTTGATGACATCAAACGAATTTAGCCTGTGGCTCTGTGACGCTCTGATTGCTCGATGAAGCTTATGTCAAGCAGTGCTGCTTATGTAAGTTATTTTCATGTGTTAAATGCAAATATGAAAAAAATCGTGTTGTTGTTGCTGGAGCATAATATTTTCTGTGTCAAGACAAGCAACTAATGTGAAGACATGATCAGCATCAAAATGTTGTGTTTAAAATTGGAGAATGAGGTCAACCCATACCACCACCTCCTTATATGCAATACGGCTTAGTGCTCGGTTTCACGTAGCATGCGAGCCACGTCGTCCAAGACCACCAAAAACTGCCGCGAGGCGTGCTGAAATCTCCCGTATCACAGCATTGATTAGTGTTAGCGGGATGCACAAGAAGTGGTATGTTCTCATTATTAGAGTTCCCGCTGTTGTAGCACTAAACGAATGTTATGGTAATAGTGACTATCATTGAAGTCTTCAGACGATGTATTGCTACGTAAAACGATCGTTTAATACATTTTTACACTGCACAATGCATTTCAAATTTTTGTTTATTTTTATTTTTTCCCGATTTTTACCTTGTATATTACTTTGTAGCTTTTACTGACTTTGTGTTATGTTTGCCATTGATTTTTTACTGCTTTTTTTTTACCTTTGCATCCATTCCTCTATCGTATTTTGCCTGTCTACGGACGTCTCAATTACAATAAATAAAATAAAATTATCTTACACAGGTTTTGTACCTGTGGACGTCTATGGCCGCTTCCGCCCCCCCCCCCCCCTCCGTCCCTATTTTTATTTGTTGGTTTTTTTAATTGATTTTTGTGCTTTGAAATTTGCCTTTTGCTTGCGTGCGTTGTACGTTTTAATGTGAAAAATGTATGCTGCATCTATGGCTTTTAAATCCACAGAAAAATATTTTAATTTTTTTTAATGTTTTATTGATTTTAAGTAGTATTTTTCTTATAAAGCGAGCCTTAAGATTATTATAAAGCGAGCCTACATCTTGCTCACCGTTCAGCAGAGCTTTTTGTTTTTTGCTTTAATATATAACGGGTTCGTGGAGCAATCGCAATCAGATTGAACAGAACCACAGGCTAAATTAATATAGTTTGTTTCCGGATGATAAATTAATCTCCGTTGCCTTCGAATTGGGCAACTGCAATTAATAAACATTGCACGGCAGGGCAATTTATCAGTGGAAGGTTTCTACAAAACTGCTGGTTAGAGCTGGTTTCAAATTACCCCTTTTTTTCAAGCAATTATGAACATCAAATGAAGGGAATTTTGCTCCGAACACAGAGAACAATCGATAGGTATGCTCTGACTGCAAAGAAATTAATTCGAAGTTTCCTCGTACTTCTCATAAATTTATAAAATGATTAATGGATCCGTTGGCGGGCTTCTTGCATTCGTGATATGTGCATTGAGGAAGAAACCAGGCGTCGTATTTAGTGCGAAAGATTTTGAATCATTAAATTAGGATCCATTCTAGGTTAAGGATTGATGCCTTAATCTTTCACATAGGCTACTTTATTCGCACTGTCGGCAACAGGGAATTAGTCTGTGTCACCGTGCGCCATCTGGTAACCAACATGGCTAAATTGTGTGCAAGGGAAACATGAAAGAAGATTTTGAAAATATAGCTGATCGATCAAACAAGAGTGTAAACGTAATAGCGCTGCTTATTTTAGGTTTCGCGACATTTTTTACGTGTTAAATGCAAAAAAGAAATCTTAATAATTTGTGAAGGAAAATCCTTCTTATTCTTCGTCTCCTTGTTAGGACATACTTTGTGTCAAACCGATAGCGCCTTTTTTTTTTTGTTTTTTTTATTGTTTCACTGACTGTAAGAATTTTTGTTGTTCGGTATTACATCCTGGCGCATTAATTATTAATGCTCAGCGTTTTTAGCATTTTTGCTCTAAAGCAACGTTTTGCAACATGGAAAATGAGCTGTCATCCACCAGATTTAAATAGACATAAATCGCTGGAAATAATACTAAGGAAAATTGGAAATTAAGCCAACAGCGAAAATCATACACTAGAAATAACGTAGTTCAGTAAGCTACCTTTATGCATTTACGTTTCGTCGGAGTGGCATGACCCGGATTCGAACCAGCTACCCAGTTCGCCCCCAGATCACTTGCATAGCGCCTTAGTCGCTATGGCCACATCCTCAACTGGCTATAAAGATAACTCACTGAACCTGTTATTAAGGTCACAACCGTGTCCAGGGCTCCATTCGACCGAAATTCACTCGGCCATAGTCAATGGAGAAGGAAGACAAATCATACACTTAATAAATCATACACTTGCTTCCGTAATTATTTAATAAAAACCAGTGATATAGAGGCAAAAGATCTGACGTAAGCCTATAGAGAGTGTAAAGAACGGCTACATTAAAAAAAAATTCTTATAATCAGTGAAACAAGGCCAAAACCGAGTAAGGTGCCATAGTTAAAAAACATAAACGACACAGGAACCAAACATCAAGAATCATGCATTGGTTCAAATGTGTGTTAGGCTACCACCCCTTACATGTTTTTGTCTTGTCTTTTCTTGTCTTTTTTCTTGATTTTAATAATTTTTTAATGAAGTTTTATGCTCGCTACCGTTTAGCGTTTTTTGCAAGTTTTTTAGATCCGTTTTTTTACACCGATTTTTACATCCTTTGACACCAGGGTTACGCTAGAACCAGCGATTTGATGTATCACAGATGATATTATTGTGAAATGAAGCAATTGTCCAAATTCGACTGTCTCTTTGACTGGCTGAGGGATCTCAGCCTTGTTCCCTCAGACGCTTTTCCAACTCTGCGTCTAAGGTTACACGCTTTTTGGCAAACCTTGTGAGACAGACAGGACGGTAATAAATTACGAGCTATTAAAGGCACTGTTGAGGAATGGCACTCGGCGTGTCGTCGCAGTCGCCGTGAGGAGGTGGTGTTGGCCCGTTTGCGCATTGGTCACACTCGACTTACTCACTGTTTCCTTTTGCGGGGGGGTTGACCCTCCTGAATGTTATTGGTGTCGGCGGCCACTTACGGTCCAGCACTTCCTTGTTGATTGTTGCCATCTTGATGGTTTTCGTCGTCGTTTCCATCTTCCGCATGACATTGTGCGTCAATTGGGCGATAAGTCTGTCCTCCTGTCCGGTGTTTTTCAATTTTTGCAGGAGGTACAGATGTATGACAAGATTTAGGTTAGGGGTTTGAATAATATCTCTGTAATGTGTGGTGCAGTGGCAACCCGGACCACTGCACTGTGACTGAGGTTGGCGCTAATGACCAAGCTGTCGACGCGCCATTAAGCCTCATCCCCCCCCCCCCCTCTTTGATCCCTAAAGATCAAAGGTATCTTTGGTTGATCCTATAATATTGGGCCAGTAGTGATAACACCCCCTCTTGCTATAGGTGGTATGTTTAAAACAAAATCTATTGTATTTTTTATAATTGAGATTGAAAAAACAATACACTTATTAAACTATCTCTTAACAACAGCCCGTAACTGCACAAGACATACCACAGAACTATGTTTCGGTTTCATAGTATGGGTCGTGATCAAGCAATCGGCTAGAGCTTCGTCTAAATCTTACGTCTCAAGTACCATTTTTAAACAAACGGTAGGATAAAAAAAATGGCAAGCCTTTCAATGAAGAAAATATGCGGAAATTCAAGGTAACCTAGGCACGAGTGGCATAAAGGAATATCCATGGAGTATCCATGATAATATCCATGATAATATCCATGATAATACCCATGATAATATCCATGGAGTATCCATGATAATATCATCGCATGTTCCATTTCTCATTCTGGGTCGCAATCCCATGCAGCCAATTATGGAAAGATTAGCCGTTATCCCAAGTGAAAATACGTTTAAGTTTTAACCTAATAAATTAGTATGAAAAATATTCTTGCGATTATTAGTCCTGGCATGCGGCAACTCTGCGGCAACTCTGCTAGCAGAGTTGAAACGACCTTGCAGTGGGGATGGAGATGAACTGGTATGAAAAATATTCTTGCAAATATTAGTCCTGGCATGCGACAACTCTGTGAGCAACAGCGTTGAAACGACCTCGTAGTGGTGATGGTGATGGCTTCTTCAAACCAATGCCGACTGGGATAGAAACTGAATGTCTCGCCTTCAGACTCAGAGCAAGTTGAAGAAAGTTTACGCTTTTTAGCGTTACATTGGTAAAAGAAGATGCTGGATATTTTGAATTAATTGGTTCAGAAACAGGAAACGAACCAACAGCTTCCCTCCCTGTCGACCTTGCAACAAGGGATGGAATTTAAATAGTTAGTTACAGCATAGGCACTCCCACGTCTACGGACATGTGTGCGTTCATAGGGTCCTGTCTATGTCTCTGCACCTTATATGATGTTGAGTGCAGTTTGAGCAATGTCAACGCTTCAAACTGACAGACCGGTTTGAAGCAAAGATGGAGCGACTAGAGAAGATGGTTCATTCCTGACTTCCGGTAGTATTGTATTTGCGAAAATGTACTGATTGGGACCCTGGTGTGTCGTCATATTCACCAATTCCGACAAAGTAGCCCGAACAGCCAATCAGTGTGCTGCAAGAAAGCACTTGACTAGTGGATTTGCACAAAACGGAGTTTTAACAAATTAAATCTCTCTGTTTACGTTGCTAGCAGGCGAAAAAAAAGCATTTACTTTCATAAAAAAGCAAACTATAATAAACGGAGATTAGGGTTTTTTTTTATGAATTTCCGTTTATCGAGCAAGCCAATAGTCTCAGTTTATAAATGCGCTTTTCTGGTGTAATATGACGTAATTAACACCAACATGGCCGTCTCTTTACTGAAGATTGCCGTCCTCTTTCCGCAACATGGCTGTCTCCTTCATTTAATCCTTGGCCTCAACCAGAAGTAAGTTTGTTAAGCGAAAATGGCCTATATGTGCGTCTTGTCCTACCAATTATCATTCTTCTATGGTTTGAAGCGTTGACTGGTCGATTAAGAGGTGGTCTATCAAGAGAAGATACCATTTCTTGATCGCAGATGTGTTCCAAGCAAAATTACGAATCTCACGATACTGTCTCACATCTGCGATCAAGAGGTGGTATCTCCTTTTTGAATTACTTGCTAGTATACACAAGATATCGTTTTATGTGCAATGGACTAATTTAAATTTCGGCATCTTTAACCCATTTTGTAAATTCACTTTTAACCTGTTGTTTGTTTAAAAATGCTACTTGACATGCTAGGTTTTGACAAAATTGTAGCAATTAATTTAATTCCGACCAGGAATTCGAAACGTAACCGTATGGTATTTCTTACTGTTTTTACAAGATTTCTTTTAAACAACGTAAACTATCCATGTTGTGGTCAGATAATCTGTATTTGTGAAGAAGGGCATAACTTGACGAAATGCAAGAAGGTTTTATTTCGTATTTGGGTATTGGGGTCGTATTGTTTTTTGATCCTACTACTATACAATTCAAACGTATGTGTAGTTGAAGCTAAATATTGGTGTGCTTGAAATCCTATGACAAGGTCAACCAGTCTTTGGGCCTAAATTATTGTTCTGATTGTTCCATTCGGTAGTGTGTCTTATTATTATAGTAACAAGGTGTACCTTGATAATCACCTTTTATATTGACATGTGGCACAAATCACTCAATGGAACACTGGAGCAACTCGTTCCAGTGCAACTCGTTACGACCTAGCTAGCCCAATGTGTCTTTCTTTTAGTTAAGCCGTTTTGACATTTCACTTCATCATTTGTTGGATTTGCTTGGATCACAGTGGCGACGATTTATGATCCGTTTTCTTAAAAGACCTAAATGTTATGTTTAATATAAACTGTAGGAAGTTTAATTTAATATAGCGTTAGCCCATGTGCTCGAAAATGGGCTTGAAAAAACTCAATCATGTGTAGCCTGGACATACAATAAACCAAACCGTGTCAATTTGGCTGATGTAATAGCAAATTGGGCAATTGCAAATGTGAAAATTATGAATGTGAAAATTTATAGACAAAATTCCTTCAGAAAAAAAAGTGAAGATGAAATTAAGATTGTGTGATCTTTTGTACATTCACAATCCTATGAAAGTTCATTCACAATCCACCTAAAACCAAAATTGATATAAGAGAAGCCGCCAAGTTTGAAAAAAGGGTCGGCCTTTGAAAGGAGTTATATCATTCAGCCAGGAAAACACCGCCAAGATTAATCGCACCAAATAATACTTTGAACTTTAAATGAAAACTTGAAGATTGCTTCCGTGAGTAGTGATGTTCTAGTTTTCATTTAACTTTCGAACTATTAATAGGCTACGCTACCCTTCACCAATTACTCCAATTATACCTAAGTTTTGCATGAGGAAATACGAAAACCGTTAGGTGTAATTCGCTTAAAAGTAAGTTGAATTGACTTAATGGGAAACCTGAAAGCAAAGTGCAGTTAGTGCACAATGAAACCAGCCAGCAGGATTTGGTAAAAATCTTGATTTCCAAATTTCATCTCAACTTGAGCAATTTTATGATGTCACAAAAGTTAAGTTATCAACTGAAATGTGTTTCTTTTCTAAAGCTAAAATAGTTTATCGTTTCCCTGACCTTTTTTAAGCAGGTTCAGGAACCTTCAAGGGTTTTAAGGCAGTGAAACTAAAGCCAGATGCTAAACCACAGTTTGTAAAAGAAAGACCTCCTCTTGCTATGAGAGGAAAGGTTGACTCTGGATTATATCGCTTGGTATAAGAAAGTATATCAACTGTAGTTAATGGGTAACTGCAGCAGTTTTGGTACACAAACCTAAACGGACATGTCAGAATTGTACTAGATTACAGTGTGACAGTGAACACTGAAATCGTGCTAGGATACTTTCCAGTACCACAAACTTAGAATGTGGTTAGTGAAATGGCTGGATGCAATTGCTTTTCATTAATTGATCTGTCTGACACCTTTCTGCAGATGGAATTGGAAGAAGGCTCCAAGGCATCTTGGCATAAATACCGCATAGTTTGCTCGAGTGGCAATGCATTCCACTAGGTGTAGTAAGTGCTCCTGCCATCTTCCGGAAACGAAGGGAAGGGTTACTTAAACATATACTATAGTCTAAACCTTCCTATGACGACATCTTAGTTAATTGAAAGGGTGTGGAGCATGATAAAAATTTACTTAAAGTATTACATGCCATGTTGGATGGTGGAGTATGATTGAAAAAGGCAAATGTAAACTGAGCCAGTCCGAGCTAATATTTAGGATTTGCCATTAATAAAAATGAAGTTCATAATCAGATGGAAATCAAAGATGCTTTTTTAAAAAGCCTTGACTCTACAAACAACCAGAAACTAAAGCAATTACTTGGATTTTTAAACCAGTATGCGAAGTTTGTGCAGCATTTGTAAATTTGTAACAATTTAACTCCACTTAACAAGTAATGTACTTCTAAGACTGAGTCGGTTCGAATGTCTGAATGATCAATGGCTGTCCCAAGTGAAAAGACTGCAGTCAATTCAATAAAGAGGCACTGGTGGTCATCTTTGGAGTTAAAAAATTCCACCAGTATTTGTATGGTACACATTTCACATGATAGGCTAGTGTCATTCCTGTAGTGCCTTGCACTCATGTCGATTGTGGCAGGTAATTTCTGATTGGAATTATCTAGAAAAATTGTCCCTTTTGCCTTCTGGTGCCATGACTTAGGTTGGGAGCAGAACAAACCTCTAAGGAAAGTTTACACTTCAAACGAATTAAAAATATTTTGTTATGGATATTTGGTTCCAACGTAGGAATTCCTGTAACGGCGTCTGTTCATTTTCAGCAATGGGTGTTACTCTTCAATGCCTACATATTTGATGGGTAACTTAATCCTAGAAAGTTAATTTTAACAGCTGACAGTTCATCTAGCCCTCCATTAAAGTGCATGCTGCCTAGGAATGGTTTGGATCCATTGATAGTCATGAACTTGAAACACCTTTTTTCACTGTCTGTGTTAACCGACCAGCTTGAGGGGCTTATTCCCGGAGACACCATTTTGTTCAAGGTATATCTTTACACCAAAAATGACTGGCCCTGCAAAGAAAATAGCGACAAATTAAATTTCTATTTTAAAGTTAAACGAAGAACTATCTCTCAAAGAAAAGAGATCCTTGTTTTGAGAGTAGAAGAACTTATTCTGTTAGTTATGATAGTGGAGTATGGACTAAATTACATTAGGATTATGGACTACGTTAGGATTATGGACCACGTTAGGATTATGTACCAATCCTTTTTTGGGAGCGAGGATTGTAATCCCCAGTCTCTTGGATGAGTAGGTGTTAGTCAAACTTCACTCAGTACATTGTGGCATTGTTCTCATTAAAGTTTTAGCTCTTTTAAGTTATTGTGGCCGCAGATACATAGGGAATTAGAAGCTGTAGTTAAATTATGTGTTCACTGCCAAAGTGACAAATATGAAATTGTAATACTGGTCAAAAGCATTCCCTACTAAATGTTGGGACCATTCATGTTTCCTACAAAGAAAACAACGTCAAGAAAATAATCACTAAACTCCGAGAATTATTCACGATTTCTGGCTACTGCAAATTATTGGTCTCTGACAACAGTCCCCAGTTCGTTTCTATGAATTTGAATAGTTCTTAAAAGAATGTAGTATTCGATGTATAACTTAGTGCCATATTTTCCACAGTCAAATGGTCACACGGAAAATTTAGTCAAATCCTTCGCGCGAAGTTTTAAGTCGTGGTGTGCTGCCGGAGATTATAGTTAAATGATTCTAGTGGCTGCTCCCTCCACACTGCATAGCGTACCAAATTTTCAATCAGTAATAAAGAGACACGAGGCTTCTTTGTGTCATTAAAAGAAATTTCTTTGTGCATTCTTTTGCTAGCTCCAACCAAGTGCTAGATAGCACCATGGCCGGATTAACGCCCGTACCACAGCTTCCCACATAAGTAATGCTCAAGCAATTACTTGGGCAAGTAGTACTTGAACTGTAAGTAATGACTTGAGCAATGGTCGTACCACTGCTATCAAACTTGAGCATTACTTGGTCAAGTAACACTCCTAAGTAGTGCTTGTGGTTTATCGTGTAACCACACCTGGAAACGGTGGCTGTGAGCCTCCGTAGTTCAGCTTCCAGCACGCCCCAACAAAATGCAACCACGCGCGTTTGTTAATTTTTTCCCGGAGCTCCCGGAGATGGGTCACCCGCTACACCAAGATAAAATGCAAAATATTATTATCAATTCATCATAGAATCAGAAAATCATAACAATCGTTAGCATAATAATAATCTATACCGATATCCCCACGCCGGTCTAGCTGGTTCCCGTATGCGTGAGTAAAATACTTTACTAGGTATCATGAAATGAAAACGGTCCGACCGGGCCCCCCCCCGGGGTATCTCGGGTGTTGTCCGGCACCCCTCCTCCCCCCCTCGAGGCCCCCCATTCTGTGGTCTGAATGTTCCCCATCCCTCTCCCCCTCCCTTGGAATCCCTGGTGTTTTGTTTTGTTAGGGTAATAAATGGCGTTTTCAATGGAGGGCGCCACTCTTATTGTAAGTGTGGCTGAATTTCCAGTTTTTCCGTTTTGACACCAAGGGTGATATTAACCTGAAGGTGATTGTTACTCAACCAACTTTCAGCTCAGCTGTAATAGTCAGGATTATTTGAAGCAATATTTCGTTTGTTATATACTGATTGTCACAGGGCACATCCGTTCGCATTGTCAGCCGCTTGCTCCCTTCCATTGCTACCCCCTTTATTTAATTTGAGCCGTTTTTATTGGCTGTTTCCTCATTGCTTCGTTTATTTCAGCATTTTAATTGGCTGTCATGAACTGTAATGTGGTCTGATCTTTGATATGGTCCGATCTCAAAAGATGCATCCTCACAAGCGAAATATATTAGGAAATAATTCTCGAATCAAAAATAAAAATAGACACCATGAGATTGTTGTTTACCAGCAACAATGACGTTTGCCCACCAAGTTTCAAGTCTATTATACTAGTGGTCATGCTGTAACGCTCAAAGAACTATTTTTGTTTGCCCACGCAACGTTGCCAGTACCGACTTACGAGGCTGGTGTCCGGACTTTTCGCCCGAATTGCCAGCAGGAGCTTTTTATTTTCACTAATTTCTTTTTTGAAAAAGTCAACAGACTACAGTTCAGATTTCGCATACCTGCACACGACAGTGAGTTCTGACTGGTGGGGGTTTCGGATGCCCTGTCATTCTGCTCAAGAACCACCCCCACGGTACTGATAATAAGAGAAGAATTCTCTTTGAGTGGAAAGGGAAGGAAGGTGTTGTGGGAAATAGTTGAGAACCTTCAAACTCAGTATCTACGCATCTCATCCCCGAGAGCATTCTATAGCCTAACCCGGTTTCGTGTTCCATTCCTAATCCTCCTCAGTCAGAACTGTCGGAAAATAACTGTCGTATGTAGGTATGCATAATCAGAACTGTAGTCTGTTGACGTTTTTAAAAAAGATATAAGTAGTAGATATCCGTGAGCCGTTGTCGATTTAACGGTTATAACTGCGAGCGAGCGAGAAACGGCTAGTCCACTATCGAGGGGGTGGAGGGAGTCACGAGTGGGCGAAGTCCACGAGTTTCTCCCTACAGCCCCGAGATAGTGGACTAGCCGTTCGAGCTCAAGAGCAATTATAACCGTTAAATCGACAACGGCTCACGGATATGTATTTTAATGCTAAGGTGTGACGTCGAGCCAACATCTAGTTATTTGAGATTAAAAACAAAAATTTAGTTGAAAATTTTATTTGTGAAACATGACGTAAATTCCTGAACTCAAACTTCCGGTTTAAACTTCCTGTCTGCAAAAGTCTCACGTACGCGAGGACGTCCCTATATCCAGTCCCAGTCACCAACGTTTGTGTTTAAGGTAAAATCGTATTTTTTCTACTTTATTAGTTTAAATAAATGATAGCGTATAAAATGCGCTATTCGCTCGAGTCTCGTAGGTTTTTAGGTGTGTTTTAGAAGGTGTCAGTAGGCTAGTTTTCGTACCGTCGGAACGAAAGGTTGTCGGATTCGGCTATTCATTCATTGATGGGGGTGGGGAGGGGGCTAGCATCGTACGCGAGGTTTTTTTTTCTTTTTTTTTCGTGTTAGTGCGGAAAATGTCGCCAGGTTACAAATGTGCTGTTCGCTTGAGTATCGTGTGTTTTTAGGTGTATTTAGGTGTGTTTACAAGTGTCGGTAGCCAAGTTTTAGTACTGTCGGAGCGAATGGTTGGCGGACTGGGCCATTCTTACATGGGTGAGGTTCTAGCATAGTAGCCTACGCGAGGTTTTTTTTTTTCGTGTTAGTACGATAAATGTCGCAGGTTGCAAATGTGCTTATTTGTGTCGGTTGAATTTGTGTTGTGTACGGTAGTTTTGCAAAGTATGTCACGTGGTAGAGCAGTGGTTGTGTAGAGCGCGGAAAAAGTGTTAGATTATCCAAAAAAATGTGGGTTATCAAAATTAACCCACGGTCACGTGTGTGGGTTTTCAGATTAACCGTATATAACGGCTACACTTTTAGCATTGGGATGTGTTGGCGTGACGTCACCACCGTGCATTAAGTGAAAATAAACAGCTCCTCCGGCAATTCGGGACGAAAAGTCCAGACAACAGACTCTCAAGTGTTACTGGCAAATAACGTTGTGATGGGCAAACGAAAATATTATTTTGAGCGTTAGAACACGACCACTAATATCATCGACTCGAAACTTTGTGGGTAGATGCATCTCGTTTTCCTGGGACGTTCTACCATATCCCCCAACCCGAGTGACCCCTTAGGTCAACGCTATAGGAAATAACGTTGCATGGATCTCTGCCCCGAAGTTGGCTTGTCCTTATACAGTCAACAACATCACTGCAAAAATCAGCATACATGCTGAGGTAGTGGCACAAGCACAACAACGAAGTTTCAGCCAAATATCTTTTCTATACGCAAAGTTTACTGCCTCCATCGGCAACAACGGTTACTTAAGTCTACTCATGACAGGACTTGACCATTTAGTCAGATCCAGGCATTACTTAGCTTTCAGGTAGGGGTTTTGAGACAGCAGTGGTTGGAGACGATAATTTAAGTCATTGCCTAAGCAAAGGAAATGAATTTATTGCTCAAGTAACAGATAGTAGTAAACTACTACTTAAGAAGCAACTCCGACTTAAGTCTTTGCTTAAGTACTCCTAAAACACAGCTGTGGTACGGGCGTAAGGGTGGTGCTTTGGGTGCTGAAGCACCGGGCCACAGACCGAAAAAGGGCCTCGAGGATGACTCACGGTCACGGTAAAAAATAAAATAAGGAACTGTTTTAAACTAACCTAACCTAACCTAACCCATTTCTGGGTAGTTTTTTTCCTCCACCGAGGAAAAATGAGTGCCCTATTTGGATTGTTTTCCGGTTGGTGACCATTCTATTCAGATACAAATCGCCCACCCTTCCTTCTCTCTATTGCGCTTTTTCTTTCCCATTCTCCGCCCCCCCCCCCCCAACCCACATTCCACTCACCAAAATTGTTCAATAAAACAGGAAATCAACCTGACAGCGATTCTTAAAATATAGAAGACGCTTTAAAAATTGTATCCGGAAATAACATCCGAATATTAAAACCAGCAAAGCTTCCAGGCCTTGGCCTTGAACTTTGCATGAGGAGCTTATAACACTTCCCCCAGACCACCTACCGATAGTTGGAGTTCAGGCCTACATCAATATCAAATGAATAAGTAAGTTTATATGGTAAGACTCCATGTCACCCCTGTCATCCCTCCAAATTAATGGCACAAGCACTTTTTCCTTGCCAGTCCGACTTTGGAAGAGGCCACAATAAATCTTAAGCACCAGGCCTCTACGAGGCTTAATCCGGCCCTGAATAGAACTAGATAGTGCTAGATGGTGGCACTACTTGCTGCAGACTGTCATTTGATGAAATCCGCCTTTAATGGGATCGTAAGTATAAGACTACCTAAAAAAAAAATCTGAGTGAAGCTAGAAAGAGGTGGAAGCTGCTTTTGTTCTACCATACCAACTGATTTATTACAGTATTAAATTTTCTTATCAGTCAAATCATTTTGGGACATCCTGTACTTAAGAAAAAAATTAACCCTCTAAAATAAAGACAATTAAAAAAAAATGTTTCCACGAATCTGAAATAAAATAACGAGGTTTTGTGTGCACAATTTTTAAAAAAGTGATTGAGAAACCTAGTGAAATGTCTTCCATTTTTTGAATGGATGAACATCTTTGTGGCCCACAACATTTAACAAAATTTTTATCAGGGAGTAACTTGCAGGTGCACAGAATTAAAGTACAGAGAATTACAAATGTATTCAAAACGGAGTTTTCCTAGAGTTGGCTTTACTACAAACCAAGAACACAATGGGGTCAACAGTAATAATTTACTAATAATGGGTTGTAATAATTTACTGCTAGTTTCATTTCATTGCCTAATCGAAGCAAAATTAGTGGTAAGTTCTAGTTCTAACTGATATGAATAAAGCCAGCATGTATCCTTCAGTCTGTCCTTCAGTATTGTTAAGGATTCTCAAGTTTTTACCGTTTGACAAATATGGAAAATCATTAGGACACAGTACCTAACCTTGAGATTGGCGAATTTCTTAATCGCCTTACAGAATTTTTCTGGACATGTAATAAACGCATACAGCAAAACAAGGCAAGTTAGTTTTGAAGTGATCCATCGGGATTATAGAGGAAAAATCACGTCTCGTCTTGTTCAGACAGGTCTCGATCGAATCCCAACAAACCATTGACTGAACAGCACAAGTTTTCAATTCTTTTCTTTCTTCATCGTCAGTGGAACACAGAAGAGGATAAAAGTCAGTAGGGGAAAGACTTTTGCAATTTAAGTCGAACAAGAGTGCTCGCATTGGCAGATCTTCAAACCTCGAAACGTGAGAGAGGAGAGAGAGAAAGAGAGAGAATAAGAGCGGGAGAAAACGTCCTCCAGTCGATCGCCAGCCCCTTTTTCACAATTACTTTGGAGACGGATGGAAGCTTGTGCTCACGAAATGAGCGGCTCTTGGCGGCTGGGAACTACAAGTGATGGGCCCAACCCAAAGAGGATTACAGTCTGCCAGATCGTGTGGGTGGGATGTAGGTGGTGCTCTTTTCCAGACCTCACCCCTCCAGTCTCACAGAACAAGACCCTTTCCCATCTTTAGCCCACCCGAACCCGATAATGACTTTCGTCCTTCTCACTAACTTGTGGGAATGACCTTTAATCCTGGCTCCACGTCCAGTAGTCCGCTTTGGCCTACTCCTCGTAAACTAGCTATAATTGGAGACCTTTATGTTGTTTCTGCAAAAGCTTGGCTGATAAAATGCTCTCGTAAAATTCTGTGATATTCTACAGCGTGACAGCAGTCTCCTTTTGACGACCTTCTCCTACAGCGTATTAAGAGTGAGAGTGAGGTTAGACGCTGACTTAAAATAAATATATCAGTGGCTACCCTGTCACAGATTCTAGAGACAGAGAGAAGAGCTTCTAGATAGGCCCTACATTTGTGACACGGTTAGACCATAAACAAGGTGAAGATTGCTGGTTGATAGCCGTTATTAAGCGCTTGCAGAACTGAGATAAAATGGTAGAATTCGAAAATGCCATCCATCCGCTTTCAAATCCTATAGATCAATCCTTTCAGGAGGTTGATGAATGTTCTAGATTTAGCTCCAGAGTGACATTAACTAAGCAGCAAGACGAGCCACAGACCTATATATCAACAGGGATTTTATCTTTTTCGTTGAAGCCAACACTGCGATGAAATGGAATCTGTACAAGACGACGACCAGTTTTATTTACGGCTTGGCTTGGCTGGTAGATAGGAAGAGAAGAAGAAAAGCAGATACGAAAACAGATTAAAGCCTTCATAGATAAGATGACGGAACAAGAAAGAGTAATCAATCTGTTGTGTCAGGTTTTCCAGCACTCTATTATAACCAAATTTTGCGCTGTAAAGCTGCATTAAAAAATTCTGGGGTTAGTACCAGTTTCTAACTTGTAATTTCACGATACTGACGTTAATAAAACGAATGTAGTTTTGCAAATTTTTAAGTTGGCTGGCGTAAGCTGCAATTGTAAAGAACTAATGTTATTTTTATAAATTTCGTGTAAGACATGGCAATAAAGATATCAAAATAAGAGCCTCCTGAAAAAAATAGAGATTCTTTTAGTCCAGGGGTATATTCGGAAAAAAATATTTATAATCTACACAATACAGTTACTGCCAAACAGTTTTAAGGTAAACTTTCCATATACATAAAATAAATATTTATATACAAAATATTTTTATGTATACATAAAATGTATACTATACATTTATATATTTTTATCTTATCAAACTTTCATTGCATAATACGTTAGAAAAAAATTCTCCAAGCCCAGAAAGGCTGCTAAATATTTTTGTTGAAAGATTATGTTCCAGCCAGGAAGATTTAAAGTACCAATATTTCATGATATGGTTGAAGAAAGTGTTGCAGATTTTTTTCTTAATGGGTTACAGTGATGCGTTTCAAACACTCTGTATGTGGCTTGTTCACCACCAATTGTTCGTTATTATTATGGCTTGTTGCAAAGGGCGAATTTGTGCCCTTTTTCAGGTGTTATTAATATCATACCTTCATATTCTTGAGTGAAATGTGTAAACGTTGTTTTATACTTAAATTCATTTTAGAATTAAAAGTCATACAAATCAGCATCTGTTCTCCATGTTATTCCGCAAACGTTTTCCCCAAAGATGGCGGCCTTCAATCTTAACCACGACTCCGGCGTGAGTAGTCCATCCTGTCTAACTACTAATATAAAAAGGTAGTTGATTTCTAGTGCTTGATTGCTAAATCATGTGTGGATTGAACAATTCGTTTCAGTGGACAGTGAAATTGCATTTTATCAGCTACGTCTTTATATTAAATGTGTTAAATTTGATGTGCTTCATACTTTTCTATTTCCTTTAATTTTGTCTCATTGCACAGATATCAGCGCTTTGAATCAGCTATGGAACGCAGCGAAGCCATTATTAGCAGTGCGGTTATTGTTCGAACTTATTTACATACAACGGGAAAGCCAAAATTTCTTACGCTTGTTTAGTAAGACTGCAAACAGGGTAGTTCTGAAACAGTATGTGCAGATTTAATTGAAATATGAAGCATTTTCAGCCAGTATTGTAGACATTTCTGAGCAACGTTTAAATTTTCATATAGGGCAGACACTTAATTCTCGAAATGCAAGGTCTTTCGGAGCGAGTGACATTCCAGTTAAAGAAATATTTTTCAGTCATTTTTGAAGTTGTGATTTAGACAAGGGGCATATTTTGGCGTAACTGTTTGAAGTAGGCATATGCTAAGCTGTGGTTCGATTAGCTCACCAAAAATTTTAGTCACAGTTAGTGAATGTTTGTTCAGGACACAGTCATTTTCACCATTTTAGATCTTTTGATGGGCATCAAGTTGGGTGTTCGGTCTGGCAACACACTCTCTTGCTTCACGCATAAGCTCTCATAACATGGTGATAGGGCACCATTTCAGAAGTTTGCGTGTCCTTGTTTTAAAAAGCGGCGAAAACGAAACACAGAAATACATTATTGCCATTAAGGACTAGAATAGGCTGACACATCCAGTCCTCCTTGTTGCTCACAGAGTCTTGCCTTAAATACAAATATTCACAAAGCCTGGAATTTACCACTGAAATACCTCAGCTAAAAACACCTAGCATTACAAATTACTTACTTTCGCTCTTTAATAGCTTTTTAGGTTTGAACTAAGCTGGAAATATTTAGTTAAAGTAGTTTGACACAAAAAAAAATGCATGACTGGTGAATATGTTATGAAACTGAGCGCAGTGTCACGTTTCATTCGTTTGAGAGTTTAAATTTCGGGCAATAAAGAAAATTAAAAACTAGTCTTTCACTGCCGGGTTTCTTAATTAAAATACACACCATTCTTGGTGCAGTTAAGTTGTTCAGTCTTTGCAGCTATAGCGATGAAAAAAAATCTTACAATTCAATAAAATCTTCAAGGAAAAGGGATGTTGAAGAGATTGAAAAGCAGTGACGTTTCCTGTTATCTCTGCGAAGTTCATCAACAAAATAAGAAAAATGAATAGTCTATTCTTTCAAAAATCTTTTCAGGAGTGGCCTACTCGTTAAACTTTAAAGCACTGTAGGGAAAAATCAATTCATAAAGCGATATTTAGAATTATTGCCAGAAATTAAAAACCAACAAAGGGAAAGATGGTTTCGGCCTATAGAGTCAAAAGTTTGTTTTTGTTGGCAAATCAACATCGGTAATATTATTTATGGGAAGGGGGGGGGGTTGAGGCTGAATGGCGCGTTGCTTGCTATGTCATTAGTGCCAACCTCAGTCACAGTGCAGTCGTCCGGATTTTTGTAGGTCCGTTATGTCATACACATTGTTAAAAGTTTCTGCAAATTTACGGTACAGAGTAGCCTACTGGTCATTTGTATCCAGTTCTTTCAATCGTAAAAGTGTTGGCGTATAGTTCCAAATGGAAAACTGATCTGAATAAAAAGAAGGCTTTGTGCACTAAGGTGTCATGTGCCTGCTACCATTACAGCTGAAGCACATGTTAGTGACTCTAATAATTGTAGAGGCAAAAGACAAATTTCTTAAAAGTTGTCTGCAATGGCTAGTAAATAGCAAACACGAGGTAAAATCCACTGTGTAGATGACTATAATGATATTCTTACTGGTGTTCAGTTCGGGAAAGGGTGTAGTCTCATTTCCGGGTGTGTGATGCCATTGCCACTCTCCGTATATTCGAAATATCTAAAAATTTGGAAAATTAGCGAAATAGTGATTTGTAGCTTTTCATTAAAATTGTCCATATATTTAAAACCAATTGTAAATAACACAATCAAGACCAGAACTGAAAACTGTAAGTGTTAACTGGAAGTGACATAATAAAATGTAAAATGGTTGTTTGATATACGGCAGCTTATGTCAGAGCATCAGAACGGCTTTTCTGAAATAAATGAGGTACAGATTTTGTTTCTATTTTTATATAGTACTTGTGTTGTTAGTGTGAGAACCGTGGGCAGGGTCTCAGTAAAACACTCAACCATCCAAAAACCAACCACCAGTTATGTTAATTAGATAGACCAGTAAGGTAATGTAAGACAATGTTTGATCTATTATTGATCTGACTATCTGTGCATCATAGTTAGAATACTATAGCAGAATCATTAAGTCAAGTTAGACAACATTTTCTTACATTTTAATTTGTTATTTTGTTTTGACTTCAGTTGCATACTTCAGCGTATATGTGAATTATAATTTCGGACTTTAAACAGCTGCTATGGTAATTGTACTAAGAAAATAGACGTAATTATGCTTCGATGAAAGATGGAGATATATATTTTCCAACAAAGGCAATAAAAACTGCTTATTATATTTAGCTACAAGAACGGTTTGTCTATGATGTAGCACTATGCTTTCTTCTTGAATGTACCACAAGTTACATCGTTAGTTATATGGCGGCAGGTCTAATTAAGATAAATGGATGTAACTAGGCTTAGATGAAAATGGAAGTATATATGTACCAACAAAGGTAATAAAAACGGTTTATCATAATTAGGGGATAAGCTACAACTATTCTATGCTGTAGCACTGTGCTGTCTTCTTGAATTAACCGCAAGTTGCATCTTCAGAGTTTTGCGGTGGCCGGTCTAATTGAGATAAATGGGTGTAACTAGGCTTAGAAGAAAGGTTAAAGTATATACTTTCCAACAAATGCAATAAAAACGATTTACTGTAAATAGGTATTAAAGCTACAACTGTTTATCTGTATTGTAACGCTATGCTTTTTTTCTTTAATTCATTGCAAGTTAGAAGTGCCACCACATCACTTTAAAGATGTAACTTGTTAGCAGTTCAAGAATAAAGCATGGAGCTGTAGCATATATAGATAAACAGTTGTAGCTTATCCCCTAATTATAACAAACCGTTTTTGTTGCCTTTATTGGAAAACCAGCAGAGTCACTCGCTTCGCTCACTCATTCAACGTCATCGCGCTACGTTTGAGGACATTCTTGTTGCCACTAAAACAAAATACAAACATTTAGCCCGCTGGCTTTGTCCTTTTTGTGTGTGGTAGAGGCAGAAAGTAAATTGCCGACAACACCTCATTACCGTTTTGCAAGGTAGCAATTATAAGCAGCGTGCACCAGGTGACGTCATCGTAGTGTAAATGTAAGTTTATAATAAACCTTAGCACTTTTATTGTGATTTTTGCTGTTGTGATGTTGTATTATTCGAGCCCCTTATTAATATTCAGTGGCGATAAACGTTAAATTTCTAGAGGAGTAAACGAACTATACGGAGTTAAGCGCAAGGAATGGAGAGAAATGAGTCCTAGCTCGTGAGGAAGTTATGCAACTAGCATAAACTTTTAACTTGTTAGTATACTGACACAGCAATTATTAGATTTTATCCTAAACTAGATCCAGTAACAGGATCTTCATAGATATGTACTGTAACGCATTTGCGGACTGTGCTACCATTACAGCACATGCACACATTTTTAAAATTCCTCGTGAGGTGGATACACTAAGACAGTGTATCGCCAGCCAAGATTCAGACAACATCAAAGTCCGTTCTATCCACATAACATAATAAGAGCATAGTGACCGCAAGACACTTGTGTCTTAAGAGCAAAGAATTTTTTAACTTACCATAAGGTATAACAAAAGGGTGCAGCCAGTTTGTGCACAAATGGATCTTCATAACCCAACGTTTCGAGTTATGGTCTGAATCATTTTCAAGGGTATAAAGCCAGTTTCAATTTACCAACGGCAAGAGTTTTAAAAACCTAAACGACTGTCTATGTTAATTAAGTTGAAAGCTGGCTAGGACAGGGTTCAGCCATGGAATTAAAATGCAAAAACAAAATTTGAATTAAAATAAAGCAGGACCTCGTTTGTACCAGGTCTAACGACAGAAAACGATGGTACTTTCTTTGATTGGGAGATCTTGGTCGCCTGACAACATAAAAGTTACAATTACTGACGAAGTTTAACGTTTTCCTATCAGAAAAAAAGGTGTCAATAACATTGATATTTTTTTCTAGCAGAGGTAGTATTACTACTTACCTATGGTGTACTACTTTGGAAGAAATTTAACGCTCTCCCAGCCGAAGCAATATTGCCACAAGGAGAGAGGGACAATTTTGCTAGGTAATTTCAGTTGGATATTCTTAGTACCTTTTACATGCCACAATCGACAGGACTACGAGGCATAACAAGGCCATTCTCATCCCGAAAATGCAGTGGGTTGATGGGGGTCAGGATCGAAACCGGGACCTCTGACATATGAGATAGTCTTTCTAACTGACCATCAGGCCACCTTGCCGTGGGTACTACTGGTAAATCTCACGAAAATAAAATCTTCTGTGCTATAGTTTCATCGTGTGACGTGTCGTTCGCCCAGTCTTGAACAACATTTTTGACGTGCAACAATGAATATGAAGATTGCGACTACTATACACAGCACGATGACATCAGTTACAGGCACGACAACAGTCAAACAAACCATTATTGCTTTGCACAATGCTAAATAAGTTCGGTGGATTTCCCGACAAAAAATTATGACATTTGTAAACTAATCCAGGCTAATTGCTAATCCCCAATTACTAATCCAGGCTTGTCCACGCTGGGTGCACGTGGCGTCAGATTCGATAGGCATCTTGGTCCCGGCTCCACATCCCTGGTTTCTTACAGACCCGGGTTCATTCCTGGTGAAGGGAAGTGCATATGTACGGGGTTATTCTCCGTTGTTTCCCGCCAGCTGCATGAGGGTTTTCTCCCTCGCCCCGGGTACTCTGGTTTCCTCCCCCAGTGGCAAAAAACAAGTGACACGGTGGTGATTCCTCCACTTACATCAGCCGCTTGGGCCTCGTTTAAGCTCTAAACTAACTGCTAAACTTAGGCTAATTGCTAAAATAAAAGTATTTGAATCTTATCATGGGTTAAAACTATACAATGTGATGTCTCTCCCAAAAAAAACTGGTTAAGGACTCTCAGCAACTTTTTTCCCAGTATGAAGTCTTACTATCAAACGCCAAGTTATTTCACCGAGATAATCCCACCAAATTAAGCCCACCAAGTTAATCCCACTTGAAAATTGCACACTAAGCAATTTTCAGATTTTTCTTTTAGCCTTCGAACTATTACACGGTGGGGTTAACTTGGAATTTGGTGTCATGTCTTCATAGCGTGAAAAGGTTGGCGGGAACCCTTAACAAGTTCTGTTAATGAGCAAAACTGGGTGCTGTAACTCGTCAAACCCTGGAAGAACATCGACAACCAGTCCTCGTTCCTAACAGAACTCTTTACATGCTTCTAATTTCAATCAGCAAAAGTCTCAAGTTTCAGGTTTAGACAGCTTCAATCTTCGTGGTATCAAATTCAGTTAGAGGAAAGTTTTCCATTATGCTGTCATGAGTCTAGTGAATAACGGCAAGCTGCTCTAATGTCAATATTTGACTTTTCGTCATTCGCCATTTGCAGTACTCCTACGCATAGCCAGTGTAAGCAAGAAAGGAGCTAAATTGCCGCTTGCAGAATTTTTTTCGTTTTTTTTTAGTATTTTGACACTGGTTGTCGAGGTGTCTAAAACTGGCATGCGTTCCATTCTTTTTGTGATTATTTTGTCAGCTGCATGCGTCTCAACAACAGATAGTAAACACACAAAAGGAAAGAAAACGACTACTGTGAAACTAAAATCCTCAAGTATGTATCGAATAATTTATGAATGAATAATGTTAACGTTTGCTTTGCTTAGGACCTGAGACATCACACACTGCGCCAAAAACAAACGAAAGCAAAAACTAACAAGCTATCAAAAAGTATTTTTAAGTATAAATTGAATATTTCACCTATCTCGAAACAATATATGCTCTTTCCTTACAGAGATAGCATTTTCAATGTAAAAATGTGTCTCTGCGCAAAATTTGTACCCCGAATAACACTTTCCATCATATCCTGCTAACGTCGAAGTTGGAAAATGGTGATTACGGTGTAACACGCGAATGAAATTATATTTTCATTATAAATGTAAGTTTCTGGGGTTTCCATTGCATTATTTTGGCACGTACATCATATTTTTATTACGTCATAAATAAATACAGATCATACATAATTTTGTAGTAAAAGAAACCGAAACTTTTTGAAAATCATACTGGAATCATTCTGCATTACAGAAAATTTGGTGAATAAAATTACCAGTGTCATTAATATTCCTAAAAATTATTGCCAGCATGTGTGAACACAACACGCTGGCAATAATTTTCATGAGTAATTAATTCAGACATATTATTGCAAAGACTGCGTATGTAAATTCGAATTTGACAGAGCATCGATCTTGGATTTTGGATATCGTCTTTGATTCGAAAAGGACCACGGTTCATTGACGCCCATTGAATGGCGAAAATCTCGCAAGAACATATAAAGCAAACAATTTTTATTTTTCAGTCCTAATTTACGAACCTAGATCACCTAAAAACTTAATACAGACAAAGATGAGCGTGATGCAAAACATTAAAACAAGCCGAAACAACAAATATTTATTAAAAAAAAACAATATTAAAAGTGTGATGTCCTGTGCATGGACACACCTGAGCCCAGCTTGGGCACCAATGGTAAAGTAAGACACGGACTAACCCGTGTGTAGGCTACAGCTGAAAAGACGCTTTACTTCCTGTAAGGGGTGGTATAAGGACAGTTATCACGAGCAGTCATGTGATTTACAGTATAGTATACAATTGAATGGGACTAGCCTATTAGGGAATTAAGGTGAACTAGGTAGGGTTAACATATTGACTCTAAATTGAAGGCATCCATTGTGGAGCCACAAATGACGACTCCACAAAAAGGAAGAACAGCAACTAACTTCGTTTTAATGTTGCGTTCTTTTTTGTAAATATGTGTTGTTTCGGCTTGTTTTAATGATTTGCATCACACTCATCATTGTCTGTATTCGTTTTAGGAGACAAGACCCATAAATTAGGACTGAATATTTAAAATTGCTTGCTTTATATGTCCATGTGAGATTTTGTGCTAGGCCGTGGTCATTTTTGAAACGTCAGAAGTAATTCTTAAGTTTACCGTGTCTCTGTTTTGTCTCTGGAGCCCACGGAAAAATCGGTTAAAATATTTTGTAGGTTTGACAAATGTAACAAAACCGTCTTACACAAGAAAGCCAATACTGAAAAAAGCATCTCAAATGCATTATTTTGATCTGATTTGTTGGTGGCGAAGATAGGCAGATCCCCGTTCATTCTCCAATTCTGCGTCTCATCCAGTACATTCTTAAGGACGAGTGCACGGCAACATTTTTCTCGAACTTCGAAATATTGGGACGCATACTAGTTAATCCATGCATCAGCAACACTAATAATCGCTCGTGCCATTATTGGCAGCTCACGTCCCTGCAGCCTTTTCCGTAACACGGGAAACAACAGCAATCCGATAAAATGTATCCGCCAGTAATGGAATAAAAGAAGCCGCCAAGTTTGTAAATAAGTGTCGGACACAAGAAAGTAGTGATCCCTGAAAGTAAGACACTGCCTGACAGTGAGCCGCCTTTTTACGTCAACAATGTGCTCTTAAATAATTAACACCAACCAAATAATTAGCACCAACACTAAAGAAAGCAACCTCTCACTAGGTATTGTCAAACTTGCACGTTTACATGTAAAAGACATAATGTTTGTGAATACTCAACGGCGACTACACACAATGCTGGGAAGCCAATGCTGGGAATGCTGGGAAGCCCCACAACGAGTGTCATGGCGGGCAAGGAAGTGAGGTAAAAACATTAAATTTCATTGAACTTAAAGACGCCGCTTCACCATTTCTATAGCGTTGCCCATATTCTAAACACAGCATCTACGTTCCAGATTCTCCGTCATCCAATAGGCTGATGTGGGTCACGTGATCTCGTTTTAGTTACGAAAATTCGCGGTGCTGCTGCAAAGTGTTGTTCCTTTTTAAATTTACCGCTATTCTCTTTATATTGCTCGAAGATTCTGCGGTGCTGCATCTAGGAGTTGAAAAGGTGAGACGGCGCCTTTATGAGTTGACGAAAATTCGATCCAATCCTGTGTTATCAAAAATTTTCTTTAAACATTCATACTATTCCTTCGTTAACAACAATAGAATTAGCCACCAGTTTTGTCAATGGGTTAACGGCTTATAATGATTGTTTCGTAAAGATTGCGGCATGCATTCTTGCAGATAAGTTGTGTTACTGAGTGATTATTAATATCTTGCTGTTGCTTGCAACCCCTGTATTCATATTGTCTACCACACCAAAACCTTGTGTGTATTAGTGTATTAAGTAAATACAAACATAGTGAAATGATAAAGGAACTCTGAAATTCCTCCTCTTAGGTTGGGGGTGTGGGGGTGTTGAGCAGAGGTGCAACATAGAGGGTAAAAGGGTAAACCTTCCCTCATCCCCAGGGATTAATCATCAGTGCACTGCACACACCCCTCCGATAAGAGAGCCCCTGAGACTTTCGAGCCTGATGCCTTTTGCAGTTGTTGTCATGATTTTGTCAACACAACACCAAAATCTTGTTTCCGCCATCCTGTTTTTTGTGCTATTCCCAGTGCAATACTATCACTCCCTTTTCTTCTTTACTGTTAAGGTTATTTAGCATAGAGAACTGTAGCAGCCATTTTATTCCATTAGTTTTCCTTGCCTTTCTCAAGTCCTGCTAGTGAATTTCTTTGGATATCTTGTCCACCATGCCACCAACAGAGCCAACAGCACAGGAAAGTATTCAGGGCAAGGTGTTCATAGTCGTAAGGCATGGTGTGCATAGTAAGATAAACGATCCGGATTTATTTTCCTCTTTTTTTTGCTGCGAATATTTCACACTTTTTTGTTAAAGCAGTCTCAACTTCCACCCCCCCCCCCGCACATAAACTAGCTTTCATTATCACAAATTTCAAACAACACTACATCCATATATGCTCCCATCTCTTCCATCCAGTTACTAGGAAAGATTAGCTCAGTTGGTAGACAATAGATCCAAAGTACACTGGTTTCACATCCACCAGCAAATCTTGAAAAGGCAAATAAATACTGAAAAAAAAAGATTCCAATGCAGTTTTGTATAATAAATAAACTTAACAGTATAAAGAAAAATGGAGTGGCACTAATGCATTTGGAGTAGTACAAAAAACGTTGGCAGCAATGAATTGGCAGTGATAGAGTAATTACTTGTTTATTTATTCAATTGTACCCCGAAGTCTCAAAGAGAAACTTGTATGGGTTACATCAAGTATAAAATAAATTAGAATAACCTCATCTTTACACATACAGAGAAAAATAAACTGAATGTATAATACAGAATAGTAATCAAATTTTAAAGTACAACAAGATAATGAACACCACAATCATAATCATGAACATGAATCATTCTCGATCACACTTGTAATACAGTACTATGGCTTAACAAATATATAATAATAAGGTTCCAATTTTTAAGAGCAGAATTGTAGTAGTAATGATAGTTCTGCAGCAGGGTTGGTTTGTAGGCAGAAGTATTACAAAGTGATAACAACAAAACAAACTGTCGGTTGGCACGAAAGTCTGGAGACTCCCTTATTGAAATGGGTGGTCAGTGTTCAGGTGGTCAATTCCTCCAGGTTTGGGTTACTCTCCATCAGACAGAACCTGCACTCAGGACATCACTTGTAACTAGGGGCCAATGCTAAGGTTTACCTTTCTCTCGTATTGCATTTACTTGCTCATTTGAACTTTTATCCCTATCCTTCCGACCTGGAAGAAACTTTTTTGTTGATTGTTCATATTTGAGATAATATTGCTGCATTATTATAAGTAGCATTATGACGTAAGCAATGATTATTCGTGATATTATGTTGTTGAACAAATTCTATTTGAGAAGCTGCAGCCAAGCAACTGTAGTTTGGGTCTGCCGGTATCTTGTGCAGCTCCATAATAAACGTAATTTGTATCGTCAAGTTGTATTCGTTAGGAATTTCGGAAAATGACGCATTGCACCTTTTCATTAAAAAAAAAACACGTGCGGAAAATTCAGAAGTAAGCCTATTCTGAATGTAGCAACCTAATGTTTGTTCTTAACACTACTCACTTTTGTTTGATTCACTGGACAGGTGACATGATTTGACTGATGACACCAAACAATTTCAAAACTCGCTTATCTTGCTTAAACATACTCTTGTATGAATTTCCAAACAGTTCTGTCATCATTTGGAGTTTCCTTGTTCTTCACAGAGGAGGTGCTTGGTCGTCGTTGTCGACCAAAAAAAAAAAAAAAAAGATTCTCTGTGAAGAAAGATGTCAGTGAAAGAGAGAAGGGTTCGGAGCCATTTAATTCGTTCGTGCTCTCCAATGAGCTACAGACACGACGTGACATTTTTTCCAACTTGAGTGCATTTTTTTTTTGGATGAGTTTTTTTTTTTATCCTGCCTTATTTTCATTAGTTTGTAAAGGATAGAGAAAAAAGTGAAGACGAACGATTCGATTTAAAGACTCACTTTCCAACCGTCGCCCTCTTATTTGATATATATGCCTTTGTTGATATAGACAACATTGATATATATGCCTTTGTTGACCATATCTGATAAGCATTGCGTTCTGTTAATGTGAATCTAATTTCGCATACAAATATAAAAACCTACAGGGTGACGTAAAAATCTATTCTCAATGCCAATGATATAAAATATAGTGGGTCCTACGTCAATTCTGAAGACATTTATAAAATAAGTCAGACATGACGAAACCAGTGAATAGTTTTGCTGTGTCCCTGAAAGGAGCATTCTAGGTCACCCGCATTCATTATCCGAAACGGCACAACATACAGCAGAGAGATGAATTACAAGATTGTAAAGCAGCATAAAACGTTAAAAACTATGAATACAGATTGGAAATCGGACCATAATAATTACAACACTTACGAGGAAAACAAAAGAGGCCCAATGTCTTCCCTGAACGTTTTTTTCAACGCCACTCAGTGAAGATAAGAGGAAGCTGGAGAAAACGTGATTCCTACTACAAGGGCTCTTGTACTGGGTCTTTTCAGTTGTAAATGATTGTTGTTGATCAGTTAAATCTCAATTTGCAATAAAGTGAGACTTTCTGCTGAAAAATAAAGTACAGTGGATATGGATTAAGGCTTTTTAAAGTAATGAGGCATGATTCACAACGTAAAACTTGTTCTGCAGCTTCATTGCATGACAGTGAAAATATTCAAACAGAACATATTAGAGACACCAATTACGGAGATAGATGCGAGTGACTTTGAATGCTGCATTCAAAGTAATTTGCAAACGTCTTCATTGCATTCATTATTTCTGAATTTCATTACAAATATGTCTTCAGGACTCATTATACATCTCATGTAAATAGCGTTGACACCACACTTTTGCCGCACCCTTTATTCATGAATTTAAAACAGTACATGTTCCATACGTTGTCATAGTCTAAATATTTGTATTTTTAGCGACACTAGGTATGAAGAAAAGCAAAGAAACCTCCCCATGTGCTGGCATCTGTCTGTTTTTGAAGCTTTGATAACTTTCGAACCCATTATCTAATTCATTTCAAATTTTCTACTTCCAGAATTTTGCTTTATTTATGGCTTTAGGTACGTAAATAACTAAAATCAGTTATGGGGTTCAGAGGTATTGTACTTTAAACCACGCAAACTTAATCACCTAATTGACCAAAATTTAAAGAAACAAATCAGAAATTATTATGTAACATTAAGTTCACATAACCAACACCTAAAGGCACGTATTTCAGTTATCGATAACAACGTCAACCAATGACGGCATGAATATAATATATGGCATATTTTCAAGTATAATATTGACTTTTCCTTACTTCCAGAAGATCAGGTAACAAGTCCATCTACAATACCAAGTCATGCAGCCCACTATAATGAAGAACCCAATGCCCATACACTTTCAACTAAAGCCTCGATTCAAAGAAAACGTTACACACGTGAATTCATAACTACAACAGATGCTAGCAAACCTTTGCATACAAGTGACCAAGAAGGAAGAAACGCTATACTAAAAGAAGGTAAGATAAGTCAGCATAAATCCCTTTTCACCCTCACCCCTTAACAAAGAAAGGAATCCTGGCTTAATATCACTTCCATACAACAAAACTATACAACAAAGTCCACAGAAAGTGTTATGACACGTCAAACAACTAAGCCTTCTCAATCTGAGTGATGGGAGTCTGCTTCTCGGTTGCGACGCTTGGACCGTTCTTTTGTGAGTGAAGGTGAAGTAAGCTAGACCAGACTTAAAATTAACTTGAGAGTTTGACAGCAGAATGAAATGAAGGGCAAAACTCGATTTTGGAGTTTTTACGTAAATTGAGGCCCTTGATATTGAATTATTATTAATTACCAACTGCAGCATTAAGCAGTACAATTTAGGGAAACACTCCAAAAAGCAGACATTGTCCCTCTTTTTTACGTGCACTGTAATCTGTCAAGTTAACCTAGGTTACTTGATTTGTTTCTACTCTGCTTCTAATATACTAAGGTTAAGCTACAATGGTCGCAAGCTTATCCCTGGTTGCAAGTAAAACATCATACACATGCAGTACCGTTACCAAAAAAGATAGAGGTAAGACTAATGAGCCTTTCATTCCAAAAAAGTCTCCATACAAAGCTGGGAATGTAAGACCACTAAAAATTCTGCTACTAAAATGACAGCATGACTGAGTGCTTAGAGAAAAGAGGTAAGACCTTCATGCATTTCTTTGTGCTGTAGTTTTAATAGTAGAATTCTTAGTGGTCTTACATTTTACAACTTGTATGGATATTTTTTTCTGGTAATAGAAAGCTCAAGGTCTTAACATTTTCTTCGTAGAAGGTTTTTTTTTTACGTAACTTGATTTTTTTATGGCGGAGTCATTTCTACGTTTTTTTGTGTGTTCATAGAATCAATTGAATCATTGAATCATTTGAACCATTGCCCAAACATTATAACACTATTTTATAACTACATCGAATCTATTTCTGCATTTTTTGTTTAACTAAAATGAAATTAAAATAAGGTGTGTGAGGTAAATGTATTTAAAATTAGTATTAAAAATATGAAAGTATAACATGTAACATATACGTATGTATTCCTTTAAAAATAACTATTCCTCTAAAGGATTCAATACCAGAAAAAGACAAGTATACGATCAGCGTCGCATTAATAGATGAAAAATTACCTCCAGCTTAAAAAACACAACCTGGAGTTTTTTTTTTTACACATATTAGTGCAACGCTGATTGCTTACATGCCTTTTCCTTGTATCCGTTTACAGTGTATTCTATTTTTTCCTAGACTTAAATCCGTATTTTATTCGCTTAACCATTTTTTAATACTAATACCAATTTTGGGATATTTATTTGTGTGAGATATTTGAGATAAATGGGATTTACAAACATTTCAGATAAGCGAGATTTTAGGTCAGCAATATAATGAGTGACATGAAAAGAGATGAACGCAATTTAAAATTAAATGTATAAACAAGATTTGAGTTTAACACAATAAACGAACTTGAGATTAATGACATAAATGATAATTTACATATCTTATATTAATCTTAATACATATTCTAATATTTATTTTGATGCTGACATAGATTCATCAAACGACCTTTAGTAAGATTTTTATGTACCGTGCTACATATTCATTGAAGTTTTATTAGGAGTTTTTGAATCCACAGGACACGTCTAGTATTTCTCTGTAGAACTGCAGCCTGATACCAACCAGAACCACGAGCACAGGAACCAGGAAAATCATAGGAGCACAAGTGGCTGAGTGGTTGGCCAATGATGTCATTGAACCATGCATCTCTGCCTTGGCAGCTGCACCCGTGCTTCCCCAAAAAGGGGGGACGTGAAAAGAAGATGTGTTGCATGGTTTACAAAGAACTTAACAAATGCAGTATTAAGGATGGGGTGCCATGCAACAGAAATGATCAGGTTCTTGCAGCGCTCAGCTCGGTGAAATTTTTCAGCATACTGGACTTGTGTGGAGGATGTCTACAAATAGAACTGAATGATGAGAGCAAGGACATAAGCTCATTTCGTTGCTTTATAGGCCAATTTTTTTTAAGGTTTTACCGATTCAACTAACTAACTCATATGCAAGATTCACAAGAATGCTCAATCGTGCTCTCGGCGATTTACTTTATGATTATTGCATTATGTACTTTGATGACATAATTATTGTATTCAGCAACAGTTACAGAAAACATTTACGTTTACTAGGAGATGCCGGACTGACTGTGAATGTGAAAAAATCGAGCTATGTGCCATGAGAGTAAAATATTTTGGGCACATAATTAGAAACAGTCAGTTATTTCACAAGCCTGGGATATTTAGGCAAGAATATCCCAAGCCTAAATCTGTATAGTCACTGCACAAATTATCGGACTTATTTGTTTTTTTTTTAAGTTCATTGGTGACTTCCAAATTACCACAATACCACTTTTCAAATCCGCTTAAGAAGAATGTTAGAGGAAACTGGATGGCTGCCTGTAGGAACCTATGGGCATACTCAAGAGTGCACTTGTAGGAGCAACGTTGCGACTACCGGACTTATCAAAACCATTTACCATGAAAGAGACGGAAGTAGAACCGGAATTTTGGTTATATTATGTCAAAATCATGAACCCAAAGATTCACAATCTATCCATCCTGCAAAACTAAAAGGTTACGAATCTTCAGGTTCGTGATTTTGACATAATATAGCCGAAGTTCTGGTTCTACTTCCATTTCTTTTCATGGTAAATGGTTTTGGTAAGCCCAGTAGTCACAACATTACTTCTGCAAGTGCACTCTTGAGTAGGCCCGCGCACTCAATGCACTCAATGAATCACACTGGTTATTTTGAAATTTTTACAACAGTGAAATTGGTACAGCAGTCCGGCACATGGCACAAAATGAGAAAGACAGCAACAAGCTACAATAAGACTTGCCATAAGTGTCAGATGTGCAAAGCCTAAAACATGAAACCATGCTTCATGGAAGTCATGCAGGCACCAGAGGTGCCATTTGCCAAGATGGCAGCCAATCTCATGGTCGTTTACCACCAACCAGCTCACATCATAAGTTTATCCGCATAGTACTGGACGAACATTCTTCATGGGTGAATTTTCATCCATTTTGATGTGCAAAATCTGAAAAAAATAAGTGAATATGTTATGGCTTCATTTATGTGAAGGGGCAGCCCAAAACACATGCTGACAGATCACAGGAGCATTTTCTGTTCAGTAGCATGGATACGATTACTGGAAAAGTTTGCAGTCAAGGCCCACTGGACGGGCCTTTAAACCCTATGGCCGGCCAAATGGAGCACACCCACTGACAGATAAAACACATGTGATGCAAGTGTGCACTGTGCCAATGAGTGGAATCTTCAGTCGTACAAAATTCCATTTGCACTCCACAACTATGTAAATGAACCATTAGAATTTTCACCAGCGCACGATTGTCTTAGGCTGCAACCTACAACAATCATGGGCAGCAGAGATTGACAATCTGTATCATACGAAAGACCCACAAGATAAACCTACAATGGATGAAATATAACAGTGGGTTGTATCAGCATTCAAGGATATTCAAGCTAAAGCTGCTAAAAAAAATTAGCCAAAAAACATTACCAACACCTGCGACACTACGATGGTAAACATTCATTTGGAGTTTTAAGAGGAAAACTGGGAATTCAGGAGAACATATGCTTTAAGTTCTCTTGAGAAAGAAGTAGCAAAATCAACCCAACCATAATGCACTGTCCCATTCGTGGTTCTAGAATGTAACGGTACTAAATCCTATGCGTTATGTCACGTAAAGAATGGAAAGATCTTGGATTCTGTAAACCTCGACATCAAAACATCATTTGAAGCCACAAAGGAGACAAAGGTTGAAGGTTCGGGACCAACGGCTGTCACTGCCATGAAGGACATCAACACTCATAGTAGAGCATAGGCGAATTCAGCAGCAGCAAAGGTGCCTCTACTACGACAGCCGGGGATAAGGAAGCAACCTACATGTCTGACCAACATGAGGAAGCAGACTACATCCAGGCTGGTGCAAGCCCAGATGACTGCACCAACACCACCCACCTGTAACCGAACGTGCAGGGGAGGGGTACTACAGACCCACCCACAACTCAGAAACGTTACAAACTATTGAAACGTAAACCAATCAGCAGTGAGGAGATGCTGGATGTAAAACATTCGAATTCAGATTGCACCTGAACTCACCACATCACATTCTGTCGTTGCGAAGTACCGGTAATCGGCGAGTACAGTGGCTGACACTAGACATCATAA
>JAHWFP010006843.1:0-10822 GCA_023313725.1 Lithobius niger
GCGGGTCGGCGTGAAGCTGTATTGATCACTGCAAGGCTGCGGTGGGAATAGCATCCCTTTGGTCTTTTCCGAAAGTCCGAGACTGGATTGATCCCATTCGGGGTCTCGGCGGGGTACTTATACCGAGTGTCGTGCTCGGAGAGAGTTCGTGGCTCGTCCACGAACAAAGTTTAAAGATGTTCCGCCCCATCAATCCCCATTTTGCGAAAGCTACTGGGCAATGTTGCTGATTTGCTGAAGCTGCTGTTGGTTGTGTGCTGCTCTGTGTCTGGGAAACATCGATGTCGAGTGCGAGAATTGGGAAGATAGACAGGTAACCCAGGGCCTGCCAATAATGTTGCTCCGTCAGGTCTTTGATCGTCCCGTGATTCTCCGGAATCTCTCGGGCGCACTGGCTATGCGGCGGGTACGCAATCGGCAGTATACTGGACTTGCGAAGATAGAGAGGTGACCCAGGGCCTGCCAATAATGTTGCTCCGTCAGGTCTTTGATCGTCCCATGATTCTCCGGAATCTCTTGGGCGCACTGGCTATGCTGCGGGTATGCAATCGGTAGTATACTGGGCTTGTGGCGAGAAAGTTCCCGATTCCCTTCGGTGTCTCTGTGACTTGGATGTGGAGTAGTCGTTATTGTGTTTGCTGGTGTCGGTCTTGTACTGTGCATTGGCGACGCGATCGGCCAGGGCAGATGGCAGTGTCGTGCGAGTCGTAGGGATTAGTTCTTGTGACTAAACCTGAGTGGCGTAAAACCGTAAGGTGTGAGATCCGTCAAACCTGGACGGCGTATCACCATCCCCCTATGACCGGGCGGGATGTGAGCACGGCATAACTCAGCATTGGTTGGTTTGTTGGTGTGCACGGCATGTGGGTCCTTTGTTTTAAAGCTGGTTGGAGCCATTGGACTAGTGGCGATGCTTCGATGATGAATCGTTGGGTCCTGGGCTTGGATCTGCCATTCTGATGTGGAGTTGAGCCATTGGACCAGTGGTGACGAAGACTTGGCCGATGAGCACTGTGGCCCCGGCGTTCTAGGCTGGTCGAGCAGTTTAGACTGGTGGTGACGCTTTGGTGGTGAGCGACGGATCCCCCTTGCCTTCGTGCCGGCAGATCCCCGTTCTAAACCGGAGTCGACCCTTCGGACCGAGTTGCGAGGTACAAACGTAAGCTGTTGCATCGACGATCCCCCAGTCTTCTTATGAGGATGGATCCCTTGCCTTAGGTACGACGTTTCGTTCTAAGCTTGTCGAGCTGTTTGGACTAGTGGCTTTGGTTTGAGATCGGTACGCCGTTCTAAACCGGCTGTTGGACCGAGTAAGCGAGACGAGTGGTGATCATTCTCGTCCTTTGGCTACACTGTTCCGAACTGGTCGAGCTGTTTGGACTTTGGTTGTGGCTTTGGTTGTGGGTCTTGCTAGCGGACCCCACTCCTCGTAAGTCAACCTGGACCGAATTGCGAGACTGGTGACGAGCTGTGTAAGTCCTCGATGTTGGGCTCGATGTTCTAAACTAGGTTGGAGCTGTTTGGACTAGTGGCTTTGCTTGGTGAAGATTGGGACGCCTTTCTAAACTGGGATGAGCCATTGGACCGAGTAGCCAAGACTTGGTGGTGAGCATTCGTTCTCCTTGAGGGTGTGCTGTCTCTGAGCTGCCCCTCTTGTGCTCGGAACTGGTTCGTGATGTTTGCTGCAGGCCTGTGAATCTGGTGAGTCCTGCTGAAAGAGTTAGCGGCTTGGCCCTACCGTAAGCTTCCTCCGTCGGTCTTCGGGCTATGGACGGGTACGCAAGGGTAGCATGTCGGGCCGTGTTTGAGCTCGAGTAGGTGGACGATCCTAACTTGCTTGCTTTGCATGTCTCCGTCTTGGATTGGGAGTGCTCGAGTGGCGGGCGAAGTGGTTGTTGCTTTTTGTTGTTCCCTGGGATGCGTTGACCTGTGGGCAAATGGGTCTGGTGATGTGCTGGCAGAAAGCGCTTGAACCTTAGCGGCTTGGCCCTACCATAAGCTTCCTCCGTCGGTCTTAGGGCTATGGACGGGTACGCAAGGGTAGCATGTTGAGTCGTGTTCAAGCTGGAGTATGCAGACGATCCTAACTTGCTTGTTCCATGTGCGTTCGTGCCCCGGGTTGAGCTTATTAAGTGACAGCTGGGCGTTTCTGAGTCCAGGATGTGTTGGCTGTGGGTGAAAGAGACTGGTGATGTGCTGCTGAAAGAGTTTGTTCCGGCTTGGCCCTACCGTAAGCTTGCTCCGTTGGTCTTCGGGCTATGGACGGGTATGCATGGGTAGCATGTTGAGCCGTGTTTGAGCTTGAGTAAGTGGACTATCCTAACTCGATTGCCTCGTGCCTCTGTGTCTTGGATTTGGATTGGTCTCTGAGCTAGTCGGAGCAGTTGGACTAGTGGCGATGCTTCGGTGGTGAGTGGTACGCCATTCCGAACTGAAGTTGAGCCGCTGGACCGGCAGCAAAGACTTGGCGATGAGCAGCCAGACAGCTGCTATGCCAGCCGATATGGCATCTGATATGCCAGAGTCGTGTGCGTCTGGGCATTTCTGAGTTTAGGATGTGTTGGCTGTGGGCGAAAGAGTCTGGTGATGTGCTTATGAAAGAGTTTGAACTTTGACTTAGCCCTACCATAATCTTACTCCGTCGGTCTTCGGGCTGCGGGCGGGCAGGTAAGGGTAGCATGCTGAGCCGTGTTCTGAGCTTGAGTAGGAAGACGATCCTGACTCGTTGCCTCGTGCCTCTGTGTCTTGGATTATAGGAGTGCCTTAGCCGCTCTGTGTCTAGGGAACATTGATGTCGAGTGCGAGAATCGGGTGTGAAAGACTGCGAGCCCGGGGCCTGCCAATCATGTTACTCCGTCAGGTCTTTGATCGTCCCGTGATTCTTCGGAATCTCTCGGGCTCACTGGCTATGTGGCGGGTAGGTTTCTGGTAGTATACCGGGCTTGTAGTATGTGAGTGAAAGCCAGCCCGGGGCCTGCCAATCATGTTACTCCGTCAGGTCTTTGATCGTCCCGTGATTCTTCGGAATCTCTCGGGCGCACTGGCTATACGGCGGGTAGGTTACAGGTAGTATACTGGGCTTGGACTGTTTGAGTGAAAGAGCGAACCCGGGGCCTGCCAATTATGTTACTCCGTCAGGTCTTTGATCGTCCCGTGATTCTTCGGAGTCTCTCGGGCGCACTGGCTATACGGCGGGTAGGTTACAGGTAGTATACCGGGTTTGTTGCGAGAAAGAAATTCCCGATTCCCTTCGGTGTCTCTGTGACTTGGATGTGGAGTTGTTATTTGCTGGTGTTGGCCTTGTACCATGCATCGGTGACGCTATCGGCCAAGTGGTTGGCTTGTTGATGAGGACGGCGTGTGGGTCATTTGCTCAAAGCTGGTTGCAGCCATTGGACTAGTAGCGATACTTCGGTGATGAATTGGTGGGCCCTCGCCTTCGGGCTTGGATCTGCCATCCTGATCTGGAGTGGAGCCATTGGACTGGTGGCAAAAGACTTGGCTGATGAGCACTGTGGTCCCGACGTTCTAGGCTGGTCGAGCTGTTTGGACTGGTGGCGATGCTTTGGTGGTGAGCGACGGATCCCCCTTGCCTTCGTGCCGGCAGATCCCCGTTCTAAACCAGAGTCGACCCTTCGGACCGAGTTGCAAGACTGGTGCAAACGTAAGCTGTCCTATCGACGATCACCCAGTATTGTGAGGATGGATCCCTTGCCTTTAGGTTCGACGTTTCGTTCTAAGCTTGTTGAGCTGTTTGGACTAGTGGCTTTGGTGGAAATCGGCACGCCTTTCGAAACCAGCTGTTGGACTGAGTAAGCAAGACGAGCGGTGAGCAATGTCGTCCTTTGGGTGCACTGTTCTGAACTGGACGAGTTGTTTGGACTAGTGGCTTTGGTTGTGGGTCCTGCTAGCGGACCCCACTCCTCGTAAGTCAACCTGGACCGAATTGCGAGACTGGTGATGAGCTGTGTAAGTCCTCGATGTTGGGGTCGATGTTCTAAACTAGGTTAGAGCTATTTGGACTAGTGGCTTTGCTTGGTGATGATTGGGACGCCTTTCTAGCTGGGTTGAGCCGTTGGACCGAGTAGCAAAGACTTGGTGGTGAGCACTCGTTCCCTTGAGGGTGGGCTGTCTCTGAGCTGGTCGGAGCAGTTGGACTAGTGGCGACGCTTTGGTGGTGAGCGACGGATCCCCCTTGCCTTCGTGCTGGCAGATCCCCGTTCTAAACTGGGTTGAGCCGCTGGACCAGCAGCAAAGACTTGGCGACGAGCAGCCTGGCCTCATCTTCGGGCTTGGAAGGTTCTAAGCTGTTTGAGCCATTTGGACTGGTGGCAACGCTTTGGCAGTGAGCTGTGGGTTCGTCCTGTAGTACATCTCCAGAGTGCTGCCGGACCTAGTGGCAATAGTGGCGGTGGCCCTTTAAGCTCGGAGAGGTCTCTTGGAACTGGTCGGAGCAGTTGGACTAGTGGCTTCGTTTTGGTGACGAGTGGTACTCCATTCTGAACTGTAGCTGAGCTATTGGACCTGCAGCAAAGACTGGTTGGAACTTGTTGAAAGGCAGTCGTTTCGAGCGTTGCCAGTGCTATACTAAAGTGGGTGTTTGACGAGACATTCATGAACTAGCTAGCTGACGAGGTGGCTAGGCGTCGAACATTGGGACGTTCGTGTTTTTCGACGAGTTCCTTAGTGTAGTGATCCACCTGAGGCCCGTCTTTCCTTCTGGTCTCGAAGGTTAGGCGATCGATGACTGTGGATCATGAGGGTGTGGTGGTGGGGCAGAGACCACTACTTACAAGCCTGAGGATGACCCTTACTGGATGATGACTTGGATGATGACTTGGCATGTGGCTAAGTCCAAAAAATGGGACTTTGTACTGAGGGGATGGACTTGGTCTCGACCATCCCTGAATCAAAAGAGACCCGCATACTAGCCAAGCTCCGCAATGGTGGAGTTTGGCTTTTTTTTTAACCCTTATGGTGACGGTTAACATCGCAATACCCAGAGAATTTGGCTAAGTCCAAGTCTTGCCAGACTCTGCAATGAGGCAGGGTTTGGCTTTTTTTCTGACCTTTTTTCATTACCCAATATGGTGACGGTTAACATCGCAATACCCAGAGAATTTGGCTAAGTTCCACCCAAAGAAAACCCCACACCCCGCCGTCACCTGAGACCTGGCATTCGTCGCGGTTTCAGGCTCGGATTGAGTACCTGAAGCCACGACGAATACCGGGTCCAGTGTCAGTGAGGTTTGGGGCTTTTAGTCTTTTCCTGAAAAGTCAAAGTCACAGTTAGGCAAAGGGAAAACATAATTCTGAACAAAGGTTACAAGGTTTATTCGGCGTTGGCTGTACAAAGCTATACAAGTTCAATGAAAATTCAGCCTAAAAATCGAGATCCAGGCGATCTTGATGCAGCTGCCAACAAGTTCGTCCACCGTGCCTTCTTCTCGAGCTTTCGTCCGTGCACACGTTCGTGCGACAAGTTGCGCACCACCAGATGGTCTCGTGCCGTTCCTGTCTGTACTTCCTGCACACCTGGCATCTGCGGCTCCTCGTACTCTTTTCGTGGCGATGACTGGTACCCAAAATGGCTGGAAGTCTTATGAGGCGTGTCTTGCGTACTCGGTTGATGAGTTGGTTGGCCAGCGATCTTCGGTAAGTCAACTGGGAGCGTTTGCCAGCCCTATTGAGGCCGCAGACCATGACCATGTTGAGCCTGGCATTGACGAGAATCTGGTTGAGCTTTTGGAAGAAAAGGTAGCGGTGCCATCTAATCGACCTCCTGCCGACATAGAACGAGGAGATGAGGTGATTGGCCATGTCCACGCCATTCATGGTCTCCGTGTAAGTCATGGCTGCCGGTGGACAAGTGACTAGGTGTTTCTGGCCCCCGATGAGTCTTCCGACGGTACATTTTCCGGCCAAGGGATCCACGTGGGTGCTGAGTAGAGGGACGGCCTTGGTGTCACACCAGATGCTCAGCAGTAGCCGGCCGCTCTGACGCAGGATACTGTCACCACGTTCGTGCTCTTTCTTGAATTTGCGCAACTCCTCCGTGAACTCGTATGGCATTCCGGCAGCATTGGCGCGTAGGCTCCTGCATCCGAAGGTTCCTAGCTTGGTGTAGAGGACCTGAAACAGCAGTGCCGAAGTGAAGCGGTTGTCACAGACGATGGTGTAACCCTGGTTGAGGTAGTGGCGCGCGGTGTAGATCGTTGTGTGAGCCATCTTGTTGTTCTCGAGTTCCTTAGCGGGGTCTTGGGCGGGGTCAATGGCCATGTGGCGCTTTTTTCCAATGTGTGCCTCGTCGTTGAGTATGTAACCGTCGAACGGGTCGCAGAGAGTGAAGTGTTCAAAGCCGACCTTGATGGGCTTCTTGGGCTGGTATACCTTGATCTTGGATCTTCCAGTGTATGCAGTCATTGACTCGTCTATGCAGAGAACTGATCCGGGGTTCCTGCACTTGCGGAATGCCTGGTTGATAGCCTCCATCATCGGTCGAACCTTCATTATTGCGTCCATGTCCTCCTTGGCCTTCTGCTCTTCCATGGCTTGCCTGGTCGTGGGCGATGCAGTTTGGGGATCGGTACCAGTGAAAGACGGTTCTTCGGACAGCCGAAAGTTGTTCCAAATTTGATTGAACCTTGTTCTGGTCATGGTCGATCTGATGGAGTGGTTTCCCAGGTCTGGGGACGTGGACCAATACTGCGCCATCTCCGGCAAGTCGTTGTAACCCATGATTATCAGTATTCCGATGAAAGCCAGCAACTCGTCTTTCGTCAATGGTACCCAAGCGGGAGTGGGATGTGGTTTCTTCCGTTTCGGCGATGTTTGGCAGGCTTGCGTGGTTGTCGTTACTGCTGGGTCTTGGCTGGAGTTGGAGTTGGAAGTGGCCTCTGCTTGTTCCCCTGGCTGAGGGAGTTGCGACGATACGACCGTTGAAGGTGTCTCCTTGGCAGCTGGCTCTTGGCTAGAGTTAGCCCCTGCTTCTTCCCTTTGGATTTGCGCTGGCTGGATCGGCGACGTTGACGACGAGGACTCTGACTGGCTCCTGAGTGTCTTGTCCACCTCTGCACACATCTGCTCTAGCACCAACCGTCCTGTGCTCAGATCTTCTGGGGGTTTTGTTCTCGAGTCTTCTGGGGATTGTACTGGTGGAGCGCTTGGCTGAGACTGTTGTTGGCTGAAACGGTGATTGACATATTGGGTTATCCTGGCGTGGCGCATCTCCTGGAGGTAGCAACTTCGAGGAGGCAATAATCGTGTCCTTTTTTGCTCGGGTGGCTCGGGGAACATATTACTTCTGTAGATCTTGTCGTACAGTACGACTCGCCAGCGTCGTTTCATGGCTTCTAGTTTACTCGGTTCCAGTGACGGTGGCGGTGATTGTGGGGGTGGTGGCTCGACTACGTTGGCTGTCGTTGTGGTGGCTCTTTCTTCCTCCTCATCTGACGAAACGAATCTACCTGAAAGACCCCGAGGGAAGGGAACGATTCCTCTTTTGGTTCGTCTCATAAATGGCCGCGCCTGCGATGTTGCGACTTTGGCTTTTGGCTTGGTATTTTGGCTGGACGACGAGACCGCCTCTGCTGGTGTGGGACGTAGTAGGACCGACCAACCGGGCTCATATGTGGGCAACGTCGCTTCTGATGATTGCCTTGGCATGGGAGTAGAGGTTTCTGTTAAGGTTCGAGGTCGTGGTGGGCTTTCTGGCCTTAGCGGTCGTGATGGACTGTCTGGCCTTGCTGCTTCCTCCTCACTGCTAGACGTCGTAAGGCAGGCGTCGGCATCGTCCTCTGACTCGGTTTCTTTTAGTTCGTCATCTAACTCATCCTCATCTGATTCTTGGCTGCTGCCTTCATAGTAGTCCTCATTTTCCTCGCAGTAATATGGGTAGTCTGATTCGTCCTCCTCCTCCTCGGCGACATCTGTTTCTGGCATTGGCGGCTGTGCTTGGCTTGACCCGGCTTCTTCCATGTGGACGTCTGGTTGTGGTATTCCCAGCTGTGGTTCAGTCGGAATTCCAGTGAGTGGCAAAAACTGGCAGTAAGTGATGTGGGGTGGTGATGGACGTGGCTCCCCTTGAGTCGAAGTCCCTGCATTGCCTTTTGGTCCTGGTGTGTTGGCTGACGTGACGTTCCGTGTGCTGCGTCTGGCATTGCTGGCCCTGTCGTCCATGAATTGGTTGGTCCTCCTTATGATGAAATCTGCAGTCTCTCCGAATAATTCCATGAAAAAATCCAACTCCTTGCTCTTCTTGTTGCATCTGCCAATGTAGCCCATTGGAGGTCCGGAGAAACCTTTCTTGTCCTGGTACTCGCTCAGCTCTTCCGTCCAAACCCGATGAAGTTGCCTCCGATTCTTGCCGGCCCTAGACTTCTCTACTACGGCGTAGCTGGGAAAGTCGTCCATCGGCGCCTCTGCAGCCATCATCCTGTTTGCCCGCTTCTGGTCGAAGAAATGCTTCACATGCGGCGGGTAGGCCATTATATACGGCCACGCGTGACCACTGCACATCGCTTCTGCTCAAATGTATGCAAGATCGAGAAGTAGTTGCCACATGACGCAACGTTGTGCAATATTGTGCAACACCCGCGGAACCCGCATCTGGGTGCGGGATAGCAGGATGTGATTGCACCACGCGGAAACAGCAACCGGTCGTGAAGGGCAATGGGCCTCAGATTGCCAGACACTGCAAGGGATCATCAATTGAGTGGCTTTCGATAAAGCCGCGTGCCGTTGTTGCGAACATGGTGTTTGGCATCGGAAATTAGGGAGCACGGCGGACAAGCCCACGCCTTGCTGCCCGACATGCGGGTTCGAGACCAAAAAAACAAAAAAGGCCGGAAACAACATGAGAAAGGAGTGGCAGGGTGGTTGTGGGATGTAGAATGGAATTTCCGAGGGAAAAGCTGATCAATGGACATGTTACATGGATCCCAGTTTGCTAGATGTTCCCGAGACAGTGTTGCCGAATGGTTAAGCCGCTCCGCAAACCGCCTGCAGTCTCGGTGTAACCTCGGTATGCAGTCTACCGTCACGGTTCTACAATAGTAAACGGTCTACCATAAAATAAAACAAACAAAAGATTATGTTAGATTAGATTAGGTTGGGCTGGGTTAAAAAATTAGGTTAACCTAACCTAATCTAAATGTTTTTGTTTTATTTGATGGTAGAACACCGCATATTATAGTAACACCCTTACGTCAGAGTTCGAAAGCTCACCAAACAATAATTGTTACTCGCTTTAATCTTTGTTCACTTGAGACCATTTCTTACTTTCTACATCTGTTTTAACCCTAACCAAACCAAACATCAGTTTTAATAGATTTATTCATTTTTCCGTATTAATGTGATGTTGCGACATGCCCAATCACAGCATCAAGGACCACGCTAGTGGTCCACCAGCCAAGTTCAATAATTGTCACACTTCATTGTAACTTCATTGTTAGAAAATCATTGTTTGATTTCCGTCTTGTTATTGCATGGCCACTAGCTTTTGGTACTTAACAGAAACCAGAACTGAGCGTATTTCACGATGGTCAGGATAAATACCTATGCTGCGAAAAACCTTGAAATTTGTTAAAAATGGGCAGTCTTTGTGCCCTGACAAGCAATAGTGAATCAAGTGCATAAACTGTATCAGTGTGATAAACGTGCGCGAAGATCATTGATTTCAGTTAAGTACTGATTGCTGGCTACTGACTACTGACTACTAATTCCGCTCAAATAAAATAATTTAATGCACGTTGGTGACGTCACGTTAATACATCCCCATGCTAAAAGTGTAATCGTTATATACGGTTAATCTGAAAACCCACACACGTCACAGTGGGTTAATTTTGATAACCCACACTTTTTTGATAATCTAACACTTTTTTACGCGGGTCTACACAACCCCTGCTCCACAATGTGACATATGACACGACTTTGTAAAATTACCGTACACAACAAAAATGCAACCAGCATAAACAGGCACATTTACAACCTGCGACATTTTTCTTTCTAGCCTAACACGGAAAAAAAAACACTAGATCCCCACCCACAGAGGAATGGCCCAACCAGCAACCCGGCAATCTTTCGTTCCGACTGTACGAAAACTAGGTTACTGACACTTCCTAAACACACCTAAAAACCTACGAGACTCAAGCGAATAGCGCATTTTATATACTCATCTTATTTAAACTATTAAAGTAGAAAAAAATACAGTTTTACCTTATACTCAAACATCGGTATTACGCAGCGTCTCTCCCCTTCGGTCGGCCTTCATACACAGAAAGCTTCCAACCCCGTTTCTAAACCGGAACTTCCGTTCAGGAATTTACATAAATCGCATGTAAAAAAAATCTTAAATTCTTGAAATAAGTCTTTAAAAAACTCTAATAGCACGATAAATTAGCTCGACGTCACACCTTAGCATTAAAATACATATCCATGAGTCCTAGTCGATTTAATGGTTGTTTTATTTAACTGCTAGTCCACTATCTCGGGGCTGGAGGGAAAAAGCCACCAGTGATCAAAATAAGCATTACTCTTTATTACTCAACAAGTAAAAATATTTACCGTTCTTCTAGGAAATCAGGCATCACAGGGCATAAGAACTTGCAACTAACAGCCTTAAAAAAAGTGGCAGTCAGTGGTTTTTAGTTAATAGCACCCTTTGTGACCCTCAGGAGGTTGTCTGTGACGTTATTTCCCTCAGCATGGCTGCCTCCAGTATTTGCCTGTGAGGAGGGTTTATCAATTTTTTTTGTTAAGCAAATTAAAAATTTCTTTATAAACGAAATTTCGCTATTAATGTAACTACAAACCATAGACGAAG
>JAHWFP010006843.1:10922-22871 GCA_023313725.1 Lithobius niger
CTGCCTTGTGTTAGCCATACCTCTTAACTGTCTTAAACTTAATGACACATTATCGCAACTTGAACGCGATTCGACCTTTTGATTAACAGGATGACACACTAACCAATCACGCTATGCTGACTTGATGAAAAACTCCCAAGTTTTATTTAAAACGTATAATAAAATGATATGTCGTAATATTTCGTTTGTTGCTGATGGTTACTATGTAATGGACAATACCGTTCATTCTGCTTGAACGCTCGATTTTTTTCTTTGCTACCATGGCAAAGAATGAACCCGCTCGTCCTTTTTCACAGCCCTTTTATGACACTTTCTCCTCTTCTAACTCTTCTTTTTCTAGTACCGTTCTACCGCTTTAAGAATGAATGTTCTCTGCTTTATTCATTGTTCCCTTGGAAAACGAAATTGTTACAGGGCATCGTCAACAATACCTTACGTCACTTCCCCTCTTTCAACCCCTCCTCATCTAGTTCCGTTTTACCGCTTTTATTATGTAGATAGAGTTATACGATAATCAAGGTCATACAGTAGAGCAACTTATTTTATTTTAGGCCTCATTTTCATTTTTGTTTTTCTCTGTTCCTCAGAATCTTGACTTTCTTGACCGGAGCGGTATCAAGAATGAGGTATGATAAAGTGTTAATTTTTTTTTAAAATAATTGCAGACTGGTTAAAAAATTAACTAGGGCGTCTTCAGTTACACTGTCGACTAATTGGAGCGAAGCGATTGCAAACAAGTCATGTTGAATTGGTGATAGCTTAGTGGCTCATCTTGTTTCTTTGTCCATTAGCATCAGTAACGTGTCGCTGGATAGCGTTGACGGTGGATGCAACGAGCGGTTTTCCGACCTAGGTTTTCTGCTTGGGGGCTGATATCTTTTTCGAGCTTCGAAAACTAATCCAATTAGTTAGCGACTTATCCAATTTTAAATTCTATTTCATGAAACCACCTCTGGGTTCAATGCTATCAATGTTCAAAATCTGGTGTTAATTGATGCTGTGATTACTTCGTGATGCGGATACAACGGTTGCACTGCGGGAGGGGAGGGGAGTTGAGGCTTAATGGCGCGTCGACAGCTAGGTTGCATTGGAGTGGATTCATAACCGGAATTCCGCTCGGCCTTCGGCCTTGCTTCACTCCAATTTCTGGTAACTATGGTGTCCTTGTTTTAATATCAATAGGGATAGTGATTTTTTAAAACTTTTACTACATCTAAGAACATTTTGTTTTCCTATGCACCTAGAAGACAATCGCATGTTTAAAAACTTAGTCATTGAAAAGCACAGCCTTTTTTTTTTAAACCAAGACTTCCCTGATAAGGATGAATTACTAATGAATATGTTGTGGCATTTTTCCTTAAGTTTCTAAAAAGCCTATACTGAGTGTGCGACTACAGTGTATATTGAAACAGCGTGTTGACCAGTTGATTCTCATAGGTAAATACCGAATGCTAGAGTATTTCCAATGATTTTTTTTGAAAAACAAACGTTTTTGCTCTCATTAAAACTCCTATGTGTTCATGTGCCGGCTCGTACATTGGATTAAATTAGTTTGGTCGACGACTATCTTTTGGTAGTTATCAATCAAACAGATCGATGCTTATCTTCTCCAGGAGGAGTATTTATGCTGATTATCTCACGTGAACTGTCTAATCAAATTATCAATAAGTTCAGTACAATGTTTGTGGGCGTTTTTAAGACTATTTCTACATTTTAAATTCATTTTGTTACACAGTACTTGAATGTATACATTTATAAAGTAAGTCAATTAGTTATAATAATAATAGTAACAATAATAATCCAGAAGGGTAAACCATTTACTCTGGTCTGAGTCAGGATAAGTTTAAAATGGATAATGGCCTAGCGAGACTGTTTTGCGACAAATTTAGGTCTCTTTTAAGAAATTTATGAACTTGGTCTTGGGCAAGTCAATTCGAAAGTGATCGGCAGAACGCGACTGCACCGCACTGCTCACGCAGAGAATTCCAGGTTGGGACAACTCTCACCGTAGAGAACCTCCTCCTACATTCCAGCCTTCCTGCTAGAACCATTAATTTTAGCGAGTGACCCCTGGTGGCCATACAGGGGCAGGGGTCAAATAAGGGTAAGTCCACTGGCAAAGAATCTTGAACAATCCTATAGGTCAACAGCAGATCGGCAAGTTTTGTGTTGGGGTAGATAATCATTACCTGGACAAATGGTTCAGTCTGCAGAGAGCATTGTGTATACGTTACCTGAAAAACGTTACCTAAAGTTTAAAACAATACACAACAATAAAATTGTTCTTTCAGAGTCCCGAAATTCCGGAATGGCACAACAAATTGAAATGACTATTAGAAAAAGAGCAGTGAAAGCTGTAAAATGAGTAAAGAACCAGGTTTCCAGAACAAATGGTTCAGTATGCATTGCTGTAAACGTGCTCAAAGAACAAGAAGTCCTAGACAAAAATGAAAGCATGATTGCAGCTCATGTCCAGAACTTCGATGTGATAAATCGGATGTTAACAAATGATGGTACACGTTTTTGCAAAGCCCAATAAAACATATATATATATATATATATATATATATATATATACCAAGTTTGAGAAACTGTGAGGAAATTATCATCCAGTTTGTTTAGCGTTATTAAATAAGTACCATTGGTGGGGGTGGATGGTTTTGTAAACGTTTTCGAAGATATTTCAAAAACTGTTTGGCCGATCAACACGCGGTAAACAGCATAGCACAGCTCTGTAAATTGTGCTTCGATTGATGTATTGTTTGTCAAAATCCGTCAAAATGAAAAAAAAATAGTGGCAAAAACAGTTACAGTTTGTAGTTTATTTTATCCTTTTCCTGGCCCTTTTCAAAGATATTTCAAAAACGGTTTGGCCTATCAACACGCGGTTAACGCCATTGCACAGCTCTGTAAATTGCGCTTCAATTGCGGTATTGTTCGTCAAAATCCGTCAAAATGAAAAAAAATTAGTGGCAAAAACAGTTACAGTTTGTAGTTTGTTTTATGCTTTTCCTGGCCCTTTACGAAGATATTTCAAAAATGGTTTGACCTATCAAAATGCGGTAAACAGCATTCCACAGCTCTGTAAATTGTGCTTCGATTGAAGTATTGTTTGTCAAAATCCGTCAAAATGAAAAAAAAAATAGTAGCAAAAACAGTTACAGTTTGTAGTTTGTTTTATCCTTTTCCTGGCCCTTTTCAAAGATATTTCAAAAACGGTTTGGCCTATCATCACGCGGTTAATGCCATTGCACAGCTCTGTAAATTGCGCTTCGATTGAGGTATTGTTTGTCAAAATCCGTCAAAATGAAAAAAAAAAATAGTGGCAAAAACAGTTACAGTTTGTATTTTGTTTTATGCTTTTCCTGGCCCTTTTCGGAGATATTTCAAAAACGGTTTGGCCTATCAACACGCGGTAAACGGCATTGCACAGCTCTGTAAATTGCGCTTCAATTGAGGTATTGTTTTTCAAAATCCAACAAAATCCGTCAAAATGAAAAAAATAGTGGCAAAAACAGTTACAGTTTAAAGTTTGTTTTTACCGTTACCAGAAATTTTTTCCTGTTTTTATGGCAAATTTGGCTTTATTTTTTTCCCGAGGATCTGTTTGCCCTAGCCACAAAAACGAAAAAAAAACCTCCTTCGCAAAGCCATTTAACAGACTTACGAATTTTTTGACTAAGCAGGGTGAATTAGTTTTTTGTTTACGTTCTGCCTAAGAACTACTAACTGAAACGTGTGCTAATAAGCCAGATGGCTATTAGATTCAATGCTAATTGTTTACTTTCAACTGGTTGGCTTCCCTAATTTTATTAACCTAGAGAAAAATCATAAAAACCCCTACTTCCTTAATGCTTAAATGTTCTATATTTAAAATTTGTAGTTTTTCAGATGAATAGATACTTCGTAAATTGGGGCCAACCGCAATGCCAGTTTTCGGAAAGGAGCTGAAAATGAAAGTATTTTTATTGTTCTTGTTAAGCCTTTCTGTTGGTGCATTACTTACTTGACCCTATAACACAGATATTTCTAGAGTGTACACATTGGTGGCTCCCGTGCAGGTTCAGGAGGTGGGTTAGTAGGGCACAGCTAACCTATACCAAATGACAGATTGCTTTTTTTAAACTTACTTTAGAATACACCCAAAGAACGGTAGGCCAGAAAAAAAATGTCACCAACGCAACCACAATCTTAAAAATGTAAAAAAAAATTAAATTAGTCAAAAAATAGGAGTTAATGGCCATCTCAAGACTAAAAGAAAGGTTTAAAAAAATAAACGATAGGTTAATGAAAAAAAAAAGATACAAACTACGGGAGTCAAACTGGGGTTCTCTTGCACCGCAGGCATTGACACTACCGCTGCTCTACAGGCACCATCACAGAAACACGCTTTCGAATCATTCCTAAAGCTATACAAAGCTGAAGGCGGGAAACGTGTTGTCTATTGTAGATAGCTGTTTTCGTTAATAAGCCAAACGTTTTCTCTTCAAAAGTCTCACAAACACTTAGGCTATGAGTTTGGCAATGTGGCGTGGTAAGAACTAGTGTGTGTCTCGTCGAAATTTAGTATATTTTACTGACTGTGAAGATAGCCACAATCCATCCATCCACCTCGTGCGACCTACGGACCTCAATGAATTAAAAATAAAAATAACCTAACAGCTTTTTTTTAAAGGCCTAAAACAAAGGAAGAAAGATAATGTTCTTAGCTTAATAGGCTTACATTAGCAATATTTCCGCAATGGAAATGCAATTTTAAAGAAAGACGACTGTCAAGGTGGCTGCTCACTGAGATAAATACCAACGTGGCTACTCACTGACCTAAATACAATCTTAAGACTCCAAGTGAAGGAAAAGAATTCTTGGTAACGCGAAAGCAAAAAAAAAAAGGAACTTAGGCCATACCGGCATTCAACTACTATTGCCTTACCCAGCTTAAAATAATTCTGCAGAAATTCTTTAAAGGCAAATCTGCAGAACAACGTCAAAAACAATCTACAGGTATTTGTCGATTTCTAGATTTGAATCTAAAGTTTTTCTGCAGAAGAGGAACTAGAAAAAATTTAATTCATAATGGAAATTTCAGTGGTCATTTCAGCAGCCAGTTAGTGTCATGGAAATTTGGACACATTATTTAGTGTTATGAACTAAACAGGGTCTAATCTATACATCATAGCGCAACCTTTCACTTACACTCTCAGGTATTATGGCAATTGTACCTAGCCAATCACTAAGCATTATCTGTATGATCCAGGTTTTATATTATGCTGATCTCCTCTAAAGTTATGCAACTGTTGACATGACTAAAACAGTCAATTGGCCTTATTGGCTTCTACACACTAAGAACCATTTTTTGACCCACCAAAATACGTTCATAATTTGAGAAGTGACATAACTACACATTTCGTACACTACTCTGCAGAAAATCTCCAGATTTTACCTTCAGCTTTCTGAGAGTGAATAGACTGCAGAGATTCTGCAGATTTTATATTCAGCTTGCTGACTGAACAACAGACTGCAGAAATCTGCAGATTGTATCTTCAGCTTGCTGAGAGTGAACAACATACTACAGAAATTCCTCAGATTTAACCTTCACCTAGTTGAAAGTTAACAACAGACCGCAGTAGGTCTGCAGAATTTATCGTCACTTTGCTGAGAGTAAACAACATGCTGCAGAAATTTTGCTGAATTATGCATTTATTACACAAATACTCAAGACTTATACAGATTTTCTGCTGAATTATTTACCTTGAAAACTCATCATTCCTGCAGAAATCACCGGTCTGTAATCATACAACATTGCTTTAACTCAGAAGAGGTTCCCACTGAAATCTGGGCATTCAAGGTCTACATGAACCATCTACTTGATTATGCAAACTCTGTGTGGTCTCTTTACCTTCTTTAAGATGTCAACCTCTTTGAATCGGTGCAGATTCGCTTCACTAAAATGCTGCCCGGCATACATAAACTACGGTATTGCCATCACTTGAAAATAATAAAACAAGAGTACATGGACCTCCGTCGACTAAAGAAGACCGTATCTTGGTTTTTAAGATTTTACATGGCCTCCTTGCTGTTCAATCCACCCCCCCCTTTATTTTTTGCTTTAGTCCCGTACTTTAGATTCATGACCATAGTTTGAAGTTGGTTCTTCAGACATCTAGACACGTCACTTCTACACCCCAAGTGTGGTCCTCGTTTAAAATTCGTTGACTGAAAAAACTGTGTCTATAAATTTTGTCGACATTTTAAAGAACTTAAAAAAACTTGATTCCCTTTTTAAAAAGGTTAGATTATTGTATTTTAACTTAGATATTTTATTTTGCTTATTTTGTTTTAACTTAAGTCATTTACTTTGCTTTCGACTGGTGTACATTGCCCTCCCCAACCAGCTCCAATTTACTTCTGATATGATTGAATTTTAAATTATTGTTATATATTATGAAAGCCATGTATTATTCCTTCTCTGTGACACTTTTTTAAAGGTGGGCCCTGATTTTATTTACACTGCCCTAAAAAATCACATATTTAAGCACGGATTAACCTTTTCTTCTTTTTAATTACCTGAGCATTTTTGCCAATTGAAATAGTTTCAAGTTGATTTATTTTTCTAATGGTTGAATAGAACAGTAATGTTTCAAATGGACTAAACATTGCAGCAACATTGTGGCAACTGAAACCATACAGGAAAGTTTGTGTTCTTTTTCCGTTTTGACTTCGGTTCAGTTAAACCTTTCCTTAAACATTAATCAAACCAGTTCGTTTTTATTTTCTAATCTTTGCGGCATGGTGGTGAAGATTCTGTGAATGCACTGGTCCAGTCATTCGAATTTGCTTATGTACTTTGTGTACTTTGTAAGATGTTTGCCGATATGAGACATTATTTTTATATCATGTAAAGTTTTCCGTCCATCTTATTTTCTAACATTATAGCAACAAGAAAACAATCTCGTCGTATTATTATTTATTTGTAGGAATATCTGCAGGCACCTTGTGGGACGAATTTCACCTATGAGGTAAGATGATACTAGTTAGCTAGAAAATTTGATGGTAAAGCTAATTTGCGACGATAGTAATGGTTATTGGAATAAGCTAATAGCAGCTGTGTCTTGAATGTAATTCCGTCATTATAGTGTAATTTACATGATGTAATATCTACACCTTTAGTCCCGATGATCCATTCTTGATAATTTTGTGAGGGTGGAAATGTTGAAGGATATTTCAAAATATCAAAATATTTCTTTTTTTTTTCACACAAAAAGTCTGGTTATGAATATTGTCACTTTCAAGTTCAATTCACAAATTTTTGAGGATTATGACAGGATGGAAAGAGTTAAGCAATATAATTAATTTTTCCAAAAATAATCATTGAAGTTAAAAAAATAATATTGCCACTTTGAGTTCTTGATAATTTTACAAGTGAAGTTTAGAGTAATATTTTTACCAAATTAACCGTGCTTTCAGCAACAGTATCATTCTCATTATTAAATATTGCAACTTTTGGTCCTGTTGATCATTTTTGAAGATTTTGATGGGGTGTCAATGGGAACGATAGTTGAAGTAATTGTAAAATAATTATATTTTTACCAAAATGTGTCTTTCAGTCACATTTATCAAGTCTTGATTAATTTTAAAAGGTAGAAATGTAGTAGAAAGTAGTATTCTCTTTCAATATTTAGATTTTAACCAACATATCCATCTTCGTTATGAAATATATCTGCATTACAATTATCGTTAAGTCGGTATTTTGTAAATCCTGTATTTTTACGTGGTAGATTATTAAACGACTGTTGCTTCTTGTAATACATTATTGCCAGCGTGTTTTGTTGAAAATCGTGTTACGACAAAGCTAGCAGGCAATAAAATATGACTGCAACACCGTGATAGGCAATAGATCTCTAAACCGGATCTCAACAGTAACCAGTTCATAATGTAAAGACATTCAAACTCTATTTTTCTTTTAATTTGTGTATTTATTTTTTTTTTTAGCAAATTATAAACACTACAAAAACAGAGATATGGCATGAATCCCGATATGTTCGTTTATTTGAAGGCCATTGCTTAGATTTTGATGTAGGTAAGGATGTTCAAATTTTAGCAATAATTTTAAACAAGAATTGCCACATACCGTAAATTTTTTTTTTATTTCGAACTGGTTTGGTTTGTAATGTAAGGCTCGGCAAAATGGAAATATACTAAATAGTAAAGCCTTTTTGGTTGTTATTTTTTAATCCCAAAGGATTTTCCACCAGTTTCAACACGCTGCCAGAACTTTGGCTAAATAAAAGAAAAAAATATAGTTGATTAAATTGTTCTAAAGTTACGTAGCAAAAACCACAAACAACACCCAAAAAGGCATGTTGAAGCAAAAAATATATATAAAACAATTTATACAAGACATTGTGTCCTAATCAATTTTTTTGGTTAATTATTGTTAGTTTTCGCTATATACAAGTTTGACGATGATTATTTTTATTGTTCATAAATTCAGGTTGGTACTACGTAGGAATGCAGTTTCATCTTTCACTATCCAAATACTTATTATATTTGATATTTCGTTAAGCAAAATTTCTCAGTTAATAATTTTGTTTTACCAGTTTTGCAAATACACAAAAAATCTGTATATACTATATTTCGCTTAGGAGCTGACTTAATGATGAGAGATTGTTAAGGATCAGGATTAAACAAAGCTTCAACAATAAGCAAGATGGCGAGCGGTCTCATTCTTGCCACGGTAGCAAAGAAAAAGGGCGAGTGCCCAACAATGAAACGGATGTGCGCTCTAACAATTAGAAACAAACACTGCTGCTTTAATAATGCTGACTATTAGAGCCGAGTTGAATCAGCGGGAATCATCTAGACAAGCGTATATTACGCCGGGGAAGAACTAGTGTTTTTCTAAGCGTGATTTAATGGTCACATATTTAAACTTGTTCGGCCCAGAGCCACTATATTTTCTTTTCATTGCGTTTATTACAATTTTGTGCTTTACTTACTTTTTCTAAAGTTGCAGCTACGCTCCAATCATCTTATTCAGCTTCAGGATTTCAGTGTATGACGATTGCAGGTCAATGTCGAAAGATTTTTTCAATCTATTCAGTGTACGGTGATCTTTATGTCACACGTAATAGGGGAAGGCGGGGAAAGAATAAAAAAAGAGGTAACAGAGACGTGAGTGAAGGGAAGGGACAAGGAAGAGAGGATTGGAATGAGGGAAGGTGAGTGAAGGAAAAAAAACAGAGAGAGGATAGGGAGGGAAGTGAATAAAGAAATAGAAAGAAAAGAGAGAAAGAGAAGGGCGGGGAAAAAAGGGGAGTGAGTTAGGAATGAAAAGATGGAGAGGAAGGAAGAGTAGAGAGAAGAAGAGAACAAGAGGGAGAGAGAGGAGGGAGGGGAGGGAGAAAAACACAAAGAGAGAGGAGGGGGGCGAGGTAGGGAGCCAGTGATTGACAGATGGTAATTGATTGACGGGGAGGAGGAAGATAGTGAGGGAACAAGAAGAATGAGAACAAGAGGAGTGAGGGAGGGAAGACCAGAGAGAAGGAATAGCGGGAATATATGAAGAAGTGAGTTGGAGTAGAGAGAGCTTAGCCTTATCGGGGTAAAAGTTTAAAATGATTCAATCTTTCGACAACCAAGTGAGACCAAAGATCAGCATTAACAATCAGCAATAAGAAATAACTGTCCTGTGGTGTCAAGTGGCTCAGTTCTAGTCCTTATATTTTAATGCAGAAAAGATTATGATCCGATCACAAGTAACGAATTTCGTTGGTCTATGTCCATTCTGGGGAAACGATAGGATTTCCAAATTTGACCGTAACACACATATTCATGCTGATGTCTCCCTTGATTTTTCTTTTTATATTTCCGCATTTCTTAAGAATTAATTACAGCCATTCGTGTATATTCATTTAAAGTTATGCAAGCCTTTTCTTTGTTTGGTTTGTGTAATACCTCGTTAAAGCATTGTGAGCTTTATTGGTCGTCTGCAAATTGTCCTATTAAGACTAACTGCAACCAAGTGTTCTGCATCTTTGTAAAACTGTGTACTTACTTCGCCCTTAAGAATGGTAAAAATGTAGGTATTTGTTGTCTGGGTAAATGGTTTTAAATATTTGTGCTAATGAATGATTATACATAGGTATAAAAAAAGTAATTGTCGATAAACGCTGCAGGTTTTATTTTTTTCGTTTTGTTTTTATTATTCAGAGAAAAACAAGTCGAAGCAACTACTATCTGCCCAAAGCACAAAAGAGTTTCGCTTGAACCTACCTCCACTACATGGAACGAACTATTTAAAAGTACGAATTTTTATTTCTCCCATTCAATTGATAAAAAAAATGAGAACTTAAAAACAGATTTGTCTACCTTTGTAATACGTCGTCATGGGTTCTTGCTATCTCCTAAAATTTTCTAGGATAGCATTCTTTATATAGAATTGGTAATACTAGGAGTAATTTGGTAATACCAGGACTAATTTGTGTTTACATGACAAGAATGCATCAAATGGCAAGTTGACTCAGTTCCAGGCCTACTGACATATTATTTATTTCCCAAAATAGTCAGTGCTATTGATTCTTGGTAACTGTAGAACATTTAAAAACCACCAACAATTATAATATATTTACTAGAAAGACCAGAAAATGCAAATTAGCACGTCAGTCACACCTCCACTTCCATCGCCTGCAGAACTTAGAAACATGCTGAACACACCAGTGCCAATAGGTGTCACTTTCTTGCACCAGTGACCAATAATTACTGCTGAATAATTTTTAACTGATGAAAATAGTCAACCTAGGAGAGCAAAGCCTGAGTATTTGGGACCAGATTAACGATTAAGATTCATTTAGCAGGTATTGTGTCGTTTTTTAACAGGTACCTAGTTACCTAAATACAGATGCAAACTTATTTACGTTGCCTTTTGGACTTATACGCCAAACTGCCTGAGCGGGGAATTGAACCTAGGACCTTTGAAACCAAACCTTTAACGTACCTGGTTTGGTCACGTACTTCTTCATTATCATCATCATATCAGTATTTATGGTGTGACCCGAGTCTTGTGCTAGCTTACGCACTTGTGACTGCCTTTATTGACTAAAAAAACTCTCCTTCTTGCGCGTTTAATTGTTCCTGCAAATACTGCGTTGCACCCACCTCATGGAATAGCATCGGAGATATGCCTAGTAGCTTCGAAGTCTTTGCTATCGATTTCGGCCCCATCGTACACTGAAATTCCAGGCAAACCATCACGCAGGTAAGCAACTGGAGAACTTTATAGTGTTTTTCATGTTGTTGAGTAGGTAAATGTTTTTTTTTTTTAATTCGTGGACTATAGGGGTTACAGTCCATAAAGGGAAGGGCTCAACGCGAGCGGTAACTTTGGCTACCTCTCGTTCGAAGGATTTTCTGCATCGATTTTACGGGATGTTTTCGAAATACTCTGTACTCCCACCAGCGATGAAGTAGCTTTGCATGTACAAGACTCGGTTCACTCCATAACTTTCAGATGATAGCAACGTAATCAGGGCATCCATACTCTTCTGGGCTCTTTTGTAAACAGTTAAGAGTCAATCAGTAAAAGTGAACTGTGACCTACTGTACTAGTAATTATTTATTAATGTACGAGTTTTTGTTATCTATGATTTACGGTACACATTTTACGCTTGAATTTAGGTGTTTAAAATGTTTTCCAGTGCTCAAGCACCGAGAATTTCGGAAAATATATTATATATACGACGAGGATAACCTTGCCTGTTAGTACGTGCTTGTCCTGGTTATCACACCCCGTATACAGTAGACTTGCCACATGCAGTCAATATTACCCGATACAGTTTTGTCTTAACCCATCGACCTTGCTTTATACTACGAGATATTGTAACGTGATATTCCCAGTACAAAGACTATGTCCAGAAATCGGCAAAGTGGGAGAGCAAAGTATTAGACTGAAGA
>JAHWFP010006846.1:0-13697 GCA_023313725.1 Lithobius niger
CGAATTTAGCCAAGTGAATTTTGCTCCCAGATTTGTTAGCATCAACAATCATTACAATAAAAACTAAACATAAGTTTGAACTCAAGATTTGTTTGCTGCGCCTACAATAGGTCCAAAGGCTGTTTTCCAGTAACATAGTAATAATAATAATAATAATAATAATAGTTTATTGCACACAAAATCCTCGAAGTTTTACAAGAATACTTGTGTGAGCATACAATAAGGACAAAATAAATAGTACACAAAGAATACACGTACAGTATACAATTCCATTATTTACAATATTAAAACATACCAATATAAGATAGCTTAGTAATTTTATTTTTTATAACTATATACTTTAAAAGTTAGTTTACACCATTATCTTTCATTTAACAAAAAATCCTTTATAATTATAATAATAATAATAATAAAAATAAGAAGAAGAAGAAGAAAATATTCCTCATGTAATGTTACAGTCATTATCAACCTCAGAATTTCAACTACCACATGCCTTTAAAGGAAAACTAAACCCTTCCATCTTAAATTTCACTATTGATAGTTAGGTACGAAAAAAACAAGATGCAAGTTACGCGAAGTTTCCAACATTCGTATTAATTAAGCAATAGTTAATTTAGAATCTACGTTTGATGTTTCCATGGCGCGAGACAGGCAAACGCGATTTCCTCGCATGGTACTGACGTCACACTTCATCACCTTGGACCTTGGAGGATGACGTCATGGTAGCATACAAGCGAGTGCGCGCCAGCTTATGCTTCTAACATGGCGGCTGCAACACCGGACCGCTCTGACCATAGCAGTGCCAACCAAAATTCAATCTCTGCGTGATTTATTACATTAAAGTATTCAAGAAAGTAGCTACCGTGACTGTTACCGCTACAGAGCTTGTGAAAGTTCGTTCAGCTAAGCGGTAATCCACTCAACTCGAAATGCTGGTCAGATAAGCGATCGGGCAGTGTCCACTTCGTGCTCATGGGGAGGGAGAAGTAGATTAGGGGGCGCGCGCTTTGTTTGAAAAGAATCTGTTCTTCGCTAGCAGTAAGGAATGTGAGAGCCGTGCGCGATCTTGCCTGAGCTTGTTGGGCGCATGCGCCAACAGGTGATGAAGTGTGATGTCACACGAACGAGACTTGGTTGTGTTGACCGCACGGACGAAGAATTCGTCTGCTAGAATTAAGATGTAGACACATTACTACGTAATAACTATAAAGCCTAAGTGGTTTTCGTCCTCTCTCATGTTTTTTAAGTGTCTTATTTAACGGTACTGAAATTTAAGATGGGAGGGTTTAGCTTTACTTTAAAAGGTATTGTGGCCTTCCATTGTAAAACATTTCTACACAAGAGGTATGGTCGATTTTTAAAAAGGGCGAGATTATCAATTTTAATCCATGATAAAATTTTGGTTATCATGCTATGAACAAAAGATAACATTGGACTCTTATGCGTTTGGTGTGTGCGTTTTATCTGCTATACTCTTGATAACAAGAGATCTAGAACGTGATTGTTTCTGAAGATTAAACCGTGTCTCTTTAGATTACTGTGTTGAACAAGTTCGTGGTTGTGAAATTCAGATTAAAACCATTGCACAAAATGAAGATGCCAGACAAAGCATTGCATTTTGTCGTACTGTTGTTGCTGTTTTCATTAGGAATATTTGCAGATGAATTATTAGTGACTCTAAATCATGGAGGAGAAATAAGAGGAAGCATTTTAAAAAGTCAAAAAGGAAAAACGATTTATGCTTTTAGAGGAATTCCGTATGCTGAACCCCCGACTGGAGAACTTCGTTTTAAGGTAAACTTAAACAGATTATGTAAAAAATACTTTGTAAGGAACCAAACTAACGTTTTAAAATCGATCGTTTTAACATTGTGTAATGATACTATTATTATTATTATTATTATTATTATTATTATTATTATTGAACACATTAACGTTTGACACATAAACAAAAGTTATTCTACTAGAAAAAATTTATAAAAGTGAACTCAAGTGTCAAAATGTATGATATAATTAACAGTTATTTGACAGGAAGACATTGTAGTGTTGAATTCGGGACATCTTTAGTAGACAAAAATTGAAAATGTGTTTCACAAGGTTCTGTGTTGGGGCCTCTGTTATTTTTAATTTATATAAATGACATTACTTATATGCAATGGAAAAGCTATTTGATATTATACGCCGATGATATATTCATACTATTCTTAAATCATGACGGTAGAAAAATGTTGAAATCTTCAGAATGATTTTGATAATTTACAAATAGATGGTGGCCCAAAAAGCTAAAAAAGATAGACCAAGAAAGTGTATAGGCCTACAAAATTTGTTCAGTAAATGGAATTAAACATTAGGCCAAAGGTTTTGACTGAAACGAAGGCCAGACTGACTGAAGGAATAGTAATAAAGAATTCAACGTACTGAAAAGGCACTAAAAAAGAATAGCCTATTCTAATAAAGAAATCGTAACAAAAGGACAAACAAATTCTAACGAAAAGGGTGATTAGGCCATTTTCTGTCATATCAACATTCAGGTCTGTTTGACTGTCATGGTGCAGCCAGTGGGTGTGAACTGCGGTCTGGAGAGCACATGTTGTATTAAATTAAAAGAGATGATCTTTGAAAATCATGTGAAACGCATGCAAAGCAAGAAAGTGGAGGGCGTAAATGAAATCTTCAGTCGCTTGTACCCTGGAATAATTCATAAATCAGTGCTAACTTGGCTGTTTCTTTTTTTTTCTTTTCTTAAATCAACATGTGTGGCTTTAACAACAGATGTGGAGGCTTACTGATTAGCCATGACAGTGCTCATGGCAGTAGCGGGGTTTCTGGTTGCCTGGAGCAGTTTCAACACTGCTATTCGTGCGGCCAGTACATCCCTGCCCTCTTGTAGAGATCGAGTTTGTTTGTTTACCATTGTCAAGGTTGTTCCTGATCATTACTGCTGTGTTGGTCTGCATATAATCTGATTGGGTAGTTAATTGTTCTACTTGTCCGGACACCTCGAATGACTATCACAACTCTCCCTATTACCATAATTCCCTGAATTCCTTGTTACCACGCATATATATAATCGTTTCTTTGTTTGATGGTTCACACATGCAAGCTTTTGCAAAACTGGTTCATGCGAGTTATCCATTAGCAAGGAAATTGTCCGCCTGTAAACCATGGGATTCCCATGCTGTTGTTTTTGGAGGGTATTCCTAGAACAACCCAAAACATAATCAGAGTGCAATGGTTGCTTACTCCAGAGTGATTGTAGCTTACGATAAGATTGCGCACTGGATATGGTGTGATGTACATGTTCACCCAGCTTACATTTTAAATAAAAATTCTTGTATTAAATTAGGCTACTTAACGGATCATTACCAAATGGTCCGTTAAGTAGCCTATCCACTGTTGAAACATGGCGCCATCCAGGTGGTCGTGTAATGTCATGTCTATCGGCGACTTCGTACCCTAGATCGTAGTTCCTCCTATCAAATAAGACATGTAGTGGGTTGTCATAAACGTTCACAGCACCATCTGTCACATTGTCACACCAATGCATTTTTCCTGTTAATTGTAGTGCTGCAATGTGCTGTCACATACCATCTAAACTAGCGGGAGGTGAGACATGGTAGCGTGTGTCTGGTCGTTCCCCACATCACGTATAGACATGTCGCCCTAGTTGAAATGTAAGTCATTGGTCCTCTGAGGACAAATCTCCACTGATATTGAGAACTGTCTTCCAACCACCAAGAATGTTATAGTCACCATACAGTCATGTATATCACACTGTGGGTACATGTTGCCACTGTGTTGGTGTCGTAATATGATAGCCTTTTCCATCCCCATGAAGTCGTAGTGGTATGGCCACCTAACAATGTTGTGGTAAAATAGCTGAAAGTGATTTTCGGACCCAGAAATGTCCCTCTGCATTCCCGTCAGTCCCCAAGGACGAAACACTGTGTAGGATTTGTGGCCCAGCCCCTTATTCAGAGGACTGAGTGAGTGTGGGTGGTGTGGGAGCAACACCACGCCCAAATCACTATGATATTCATTGTCACTCTTTTGATTTTACTGCCACATGTGTAAGTCACAGTACATGAGTTTGCTGAATAGTGCAAATGTTGACTGATAATGTATCCGATGAGTTGTCAAAGTGTTCTTTAAGTGTAGGCCTAGTTATCACTGACGTACTGTAGTTGTGCCAATCATGGCTGAACCTTCTTAAGACCTCCCAACTCAAAACGTTGAATCGTGTTGCTCGGTATCAGCAGGTGATGTCCGTGGCCTGTGTGGTGCAGTTTTGCCATTGACAAAATCACCAATCTAGTTTTCTTCTTGTCAATCTGAGTCTGCATGCATTAGGGCGCATTTACACAACGACTCGCCTTTGTCTTCTCGCAGTTAGATGCTAGAAATCATCTGAATTTCCAACATAGCAGCGGTTTTAGCTCTGCTGGCTCACAACGAAAACAGTCAATAACTTGATTCAGATGCGACTGGGGAGATGGTTTTCAGGAGGTATTCTTTATCTTATAATTGTTATTGTCACGGATTATAAGAGCGCAAGCATTCATTCAAACGATGTCGGATTTAGCTAATCCAGGTAACGTTATTACCATGAAAACGACACATTTCCCACCGCGATTAAATTCTAGCTGCGAGAATACAAAGGCAAGTCGTTGCATAAATGCGCTCTTAAGCCGAAAGATTTTTTGATACATACCCTGACGCATAGCCAATCTGTGTCCAGCGGGACACTTGCTCCATGTCATGCCTTGAGCTTTCGTACTTGGGAGGTGCTCTAACCTGTGTATGATTGTGTATAGTAGCACTACCTAACGCACTAGGTGTCATATCTCCCAGCTTGGTAGCAACAGAAGAACTCCTTATCCTACGCACAATTTCAGGCTGAACACTACACCTGTCTAACTCAATACTAGATGCTGGGTGTGTTATACCCATAGCCTTAAGGTTCACATTCACCTTCCTCACACGAAACAAATTAAACTACATTCATTATTCAGCATATTGCTAGCTCAGCTAATGCTACCAGTAAGCACTTCCCTATCTACAAATCTATCACTCACAACACTCCCTAAATTTGTGGCTCCATACCCGAATGCACATCAGTCTGTTGAATCCTCTCCTGAAACACTTGGATCCACTCGGCATTACACATACAACAAATACTACTGCAGCTGGTACTCACATCACAGGCCCTCACATTTGGTCCTTATGCCCTCCATGAAGCTCTGGTTCATGGCGTGCTTCTCCATTGTGCCTGACGGCCGCAACATACATGGCACGCTCTGTGCCCAGTCCGATGCTTCTTTATGCACTCTGGGAAAATTACAGAAAGGTTCTAATACCAATCGCTGTTGTAAATCGTCATTCTGATCCGTCAATCTGTACTGCTTACATTTCTCCTGGTGCATTGAGTGCAAGCATTGCAAGCATTGCAGATTGTTATAATCCGTGACGACAACAGTTTAGCAAATCATATAGAAGATTCTCCTACTTTTGATTCTGAGTTCAGTGAAGCAAAAAAATAATTTCCTATCCCGGACATTGGCTCCCGCGTGAGAAGGTATAACAATATAAAATAAAAACTGGATTATTATTACAGAGCTTAGAGCCTATAATTGCTATCAACATGTCTAGGGTATGCTATGATAATATAGTCGAACATAAAATGATAAGTACTTCGATGGCCATGATGACAACTGATCCATAGAAACAACTATGAGAATGGCTATCGTTCAAGTTTCTATCGTTAAAGATAGGTAACAGTTATTGTGTGGGCGTATTTATACCATACGCTCCAATCACATCTACACGCTCGTAACACCAACACGTACTGATAATTATGTGTCGATTCAGAATTCCCACAAATGTCAAAAACAAGGAATCAATTCCTAATATTAAGAATTCCGCACTTTTCCTAGAAGTCCCAAAAACTATAGTCTGTTCCACATTATGTTTTCAGAAAACTAACTGTATGAGGCCGCATTTTCTTCCACTACGAGTGCAAAAACAAGTAAATATCCCACTCGTAGACTCTTAACAGTAACTGCGTAGAGTCTGTAATTGTGATATCCACATGTTTTTGCACTCGTAGTGCAAGGAACCGTTACATCATACAGTTAGTTTTCTGCAAGCATAATGAGGAACAGACTATAGTAGTGATGAATCCCCCCTTCTGTCTAAGACTACTGGAGTCAGAGGCTGCTGTCCTTATAATCCGGCTTTTGTTCAAAGCGTTTCCCCCCAAATTACACGCGATTCATTACGACAACAATCCTTGAATAGCTAAAGGCTTACTAGTTTTATTGCTAGCAGAGCAGTTACACAGTATTGAAAGAGTATCGAAGAGAACTTGGACCAGAAAATTAATTTCAAGAGCTTAAATCATCGTAGAACGGTGCCTGATATCGTTTATTAATAGTTTTCGCTCATTTTTAATGGGATACTTAACCTATTGACACCAATGTTTGTTAGAGCAGTTTGCATCAAATTAACCATTAAATCGTATCTAGTAGGCTGATTACTGCATGGAAGAGAAAATGCTACAATTTATTGCTGTTTGTTTAAGGATGTCAAAACTATATTATCATTAAGTTGCTTACTGCTTTTGATAGTGGTTTAGAGCGCCTTTAACCATGCACCTCTGTCTCGTTCTAACCCTTGCATATGATTGTAGTAAAAGGTGTCTACAATACATTTGCCAAGCAAGAAAAATCTTGTTGAAACGTTAACACAAAAATCGTCAAGCACACAAAACCTTGGTGAGACGTTTACACGTCCAAGCTGCAAACATCTTCACACCCAGGCCACTGGGTCTGACCTGAAATTCACGGCCAGGTCCTCAGAGTTGGTGAACTGGTAACCAGGACGAAAATTCTTGACCCAAGGGACCCAATGAGTCGGTTATTCTAGAAATTCACTCAGTGTCAAATTCAATGACTAACGTTCAAGGATCAATTTCTGGGTGCCGGGAAAATATAGAAGCTGTTGTTGGGAACAAATATTACCATTTGCCAAAGGGAGTATTGGGACTTATACAGAATTGACTTACGACATTTTTCACTCGTTTTTTTTTAGGCCCCAGTAGCTAAATCTTCCTGGAAAGACCAAACCCTTGATTGTACTGATGATGGACCTACCTGTATCCAAGATGCACTTTTATCTTCTAATGGATTCATTGGACAGGAAGACTGCCTTTATTTAAACGTTTACACCACAAAGGTATGATACCGTTCCCTCGAGTAAGTAAAATACAAGCATTCGGTAGGTTCTGTACCTAGGTTAAATATTTGTGGATTGGTTAGTTTTGGCTGAGGATTGTTTGGCTGATTTCAGTTCAACACAGCTATTCAGAACCGAATTAAACTCCACTTAGTAAAACGAAGTTTTCAGCAATTAATAGTAATAAACTAAGAATGGTAATGTTCGCTCACCGTGTTTCTTCTTCAAAGCTAATGAATTTTAGTTTTGGGCAAAAAATATTATCTCAACATTGGCTTCTACACCAAATTGTAAGTTTAAGCATTGTGTAATGTACGACGTTTGAGTTATTTCGGAATGACGTGAAAATCTCATTTTTCAGTATTAACTATGGCTAGATGCAGCTATCAATGCACTTGCATCAGCCGACCTATTTTGAGTGTAGTTCGAAACCCATGCTAAGGAGATCATATTTTCGAATAATCACACAATATTAAGCTTTTTCCGTCCACAGTGTAGGACAATCCCTACAAAAACTGAAAGAACGCATGGCAACCCACAGATCAAACTTTAAATTAAAAGCCGAATCCAATTCACTTGTACAACATTGCCTTTCAACAGGCGCATCACCAGACAGATTCGCAAGGGTGCACACCCCCGTCTTGGAAAAGGTACAAATCTTGTTTCAAGAAAACAAACTAGGCCAACAAAAAATCGGAAATCATCTAAGCATGCTCATTTGTAGTTTTCCATACGTATCCGATCCCGAGCTGAGTTATAACGGTAATCCATCCTATCCGTAATTTCTTCATTTGTCCACATTTCCTGTTCACTTTCATTTGTCCACGTTTCCTGACCGTGAAGTGTACATGTGGGTCATGTGGTAATACATGTAGTATCAACCCTTCAACTTTTTTCCAGCAGCATGCAGCTGACTATAGAAATGAATCTAAGATGGCAGTCATGGTTTTCATTCATGGAGGATCTTTCATAACCGGCAGCGGCTCTTCCAAAACCTACGGTCCTGGTTTGTTGCTGGACGAGCATGTGATTTTAGTCACTATGAATTACAGACTGGGACCTTTCGGTAAGTATGGAGTTTGCAGTCGATGCCAGTTATTGATCACCTTAACACCATTTCTCACATAACACTTTTATTTGCCAGGTTTTTTCAGTACTGGCGATAAGGCAGCTCCTGGAAACTATGGCTTGTTGGATCAGTTATTGGCTTTAAAATGGGTTAAAGACAATATTGAGATATTCGGTGGTGACGTGGACAGAATCACCATTTTCGGTGAGAGTGCTGGTGGTGCTAGTGTCGGATATCATATCCTGTCACCAATGTCTGAAGGTAAAAGTGTTATTTCTTACAATATGTGACTAAAATAAATGTTATGCTGTATTACATACTCTTCCATCAGTCATCCATTTTTTTTTGGAAACCAGTACCTTGACTGATTAAAACCAACATATTCATCATGGTAATATTTAGCCTGAGAAAGCATGATCTGTTAAAATAAAGGAGATGACATTATCAACTGTTGGACTGAATTTATCAAGGAATCAGCCTCCTTGACAGCAATGAAAACTACATCCCTGCAGCTTATTATCAGGACAATAAATGTTATCAGTGTAGGTTTTTTTATAGTGTCAGCTTGAAATGTTGCATGTTTGTTGTTGATGTAAAAGGTTGATCACTTTCTTCTGTGACTCCGTTTAGGCAAACACTTATTTTGTTGTTCCACGTATTCATGTCGTCTACAAGTGATAGCAGAGCTAATGGTTAGCATGTTTAAGATGTCAAAATTTTAAACTCAAAAAGTCTACCGTCGAATTTTGGAAATGGGAAGCAAGAAGGCTATTTTGGAACACGGCCAATGGCGAACTAGGACTTGGAATGCAGCATGACTAGAAGAAGAAGTGGTTCACCATTCCAGTTCAGCAGTTCGGCCAGGGAAGGTCTCTTTCGACCGTTGTGCATATTGCTTTTCCATTGGTTGTTGTTTTTGCTGCCTCCACTGACGTCACATTGCAGTTCAACAGCTTACGCACACGCGCACAAGCTAAACCAGAGCGGCGCCAGTGACGTTACACGAAATATTGGCAGGAACACTTAACGAGATGGGGAAGGACCAACCTCCCTGTATACTATCGTCCCACTCGACCTTAAGTGAGACGAGTAAAATTGTTTTGGCCAATACAGGGGCGAAGCTTAAATTTGTTCGCCTCCTCCCTTAAATCTTACTTATGCAGAAATTTAAATATTCATGTGGGGATTTCCACAAGGCCTCGTGTAAAACTAGAAGCAATAACTGATGTATAAATTACTGGCATTGAAGCGTAGATTTCGTCGAGTACAGAAAAAAGCGAAAGTTGTCAAAATTGTGTTAGACATTGCAAATAAAATAAGACCGATACTAAACAGTGCCAATTATTACTTGTGGTAGGAAATAATTAAAGCACTCTTATTGAGAAAGGTTTTTGGGACCGTGTTCTAGGCCAATCAACGGAGAACGATGCTGATAGAAAAGCAAACAGATGCACACACACAAAAAAACGTTCAGGGTGATAAGCCTATTTTTAGCTCAAGAATGTATTACCATTCCAAGTACAAAAGGAACTCCTAAAGAATTATAAGACTTCCTTAAAGAAAGTTTTCAACTAACAAATGTACTAGCTAAGATGTCTTGCACTAATATTACGAAATCGTTCTGCATGCGTAAAATAACAGAAGAAAATATACAGAATTATATCTATACAAGAAATTGGTCACAAGATTGTTGTGGTGTCGTCAGCTGAAGTCCTGAGTATCCCAAGCTGTAACTTAGCATGCCCCCTCCTAAGTTGTAACAGCAAAGTAGACCACATTGTTATAATATATAATTTCATTATGGAAAGATACAATCAAGAGAAATCAAGTTGTCAAAAGAAATTCGGCCGACTTGATGACCAAAGGGCTTTGCATTGCATGCCATATGGGTATTTAGCTAATAACTATTCAAGTCAAACTTCAGAATGAATTCCTCCAAGAAAGACTTAGTTCTACAAGGGGTTGTTCGACTGGATTTATCAAGGATAGAGCGTTTTTAACAACAATGAAAAAAAGCTACATTCACTGTAGCTGTTATTAGAAGAATAAATCTTATCATTGTAGTTGTTATAATGCATGCCTAAAACACATTGCTGTTTCGTGATACAATCATCTCTTTCATGACTTCATTTAGGCAAGAACCAAATTTGTAATGTTGTTTATAACTGGTTAAACTTGTTGTTACTTTCACTAAATTCTGTCTCTCCATAGCACAATACAGATACAGCATTCCACGTACTAGGTAAAAAATATTTTCCATAGCTACCAACTTTGGTTTGTTGCTGCCAGCACTGTAGGATTAGACTTAATATCCTGATGGTTATTTTCTCGTGTATATTGTAGGATATCTTTGGTTGCCGAGAAATAAGGCACGAAGGCCCTTCATTCCTAAATATCCAACTCTTAATTCATTTGCTTCCAATTACAAGAGCAGACTTCAATATCCATTGAAGGGCATGGCATCTATGTGCAGTGCTGAATTATTCTTCCTTGTTACTGTTTTTGAATGACACCAACAGCTCTTCGTTTGGTTAGCTCTAGTTCGAGAAGTGGTCACCAGCATCTGAGCCCTTCGTTTGGTTAGCTCTATTTCGAGAAGTGGTCACCAGCATCTGAGCCCTTCGTTTGGTTAGCTCTAGTTCGAGAAGTGGTCACCAGCATCTGACCCCTTTGTTTGGTTAGCCCTATTTCGAGAAGTGTCACCAGCATCTGAGCCCTTCGTTTGGTTAGCTCTATTTCGAGAAGTGGTCACCAGCATCTGAGCCCTTCGTTTGGTTAGCCCTATTTCGAGAAGTGGTCACCAACATCTGTTTGGGCTCATCCAGTCTTTGCGTCAATAATGTCTGCATGTGCATTTGTAGAGGCCGTTTCTGTTTCCTAGTCAATGTATATTAAGGTCTTAAAGTGGCAGGTGGCCATGATGGTATTCCATGGAGAAGTGAAGGTTCTCATAAAAGCGTATCTTGGACCTCACAACCCAATCTTCCAAGCAGAGTTTTACGCAGCCTGCTTAGTTTGTAATCACGCCATTAATTGTCTGAATCCCCTAGAAAAATGGCTACATGAAGTGCCGGCAAAGACTGGTTGTCTTCTAGGATTCTTTTTTCTTGCAAAACCCACTCAGGTTAATTTTACTAGGGTAAGGCTCTTGTTGGAAATGTTGCATTGAAGCCACAGGAGGGTCCCAAAGTAAGCCACTAGTCTGGGTCCGATACAGGGATATCCTTGTCCCTATGTTTTTTTCAAAGGCAAAGATGAAACACAAAACTTGTAGGGAATGCAGGCTAGCTGGGACACTGGACAATGTCCTCACTGGTCAATCGGCTTACATTTCTGCCAATTGTTTCCAATGATTTCCTCCTGCTCACGCCTACGTTGACACAGGTACCAACTGCTCATTATATTCTCACAAGTTACCTTTATTGCTTAGAAATAAGTAGGAGTTTTTCATATGAGTATGGAGATAGTGGTAGGCTTATACCACATCCTGATCCACTTCTAGTTTCTCGTTCGTTAAGGAGCCATGGTGGGATTCCGGAGCTCCAATGTTCTGATCAGCTTTGGCTTGTCAGACTTGGTTTTAACAAATTTGAAGTAAGGTAATTATAACCTAATGGGGGTAGTTCCCTATTTACCGGCTTTCCTCAATGGCAAGATAATTTTCCATTTGGTTTACTCACAAACTCATTCAGGATAATGGCAAGGGTACTCTGCCTCTCCTTCAAATACCTGTTCGGCTTTCCCTGCAACTGCTTCACTACCATATGGAGGAACACATGAGCAGTAGTGTACACAAATGAGGTGCATACAATTTCCATAATTATATTGTGACCAAGGATTAAATTAATAAGCACCTGAGTTTGCTAGCAATCTCGTGGGTCGATAATTCGTCAGGAGAATCTTCTGATCCCATCACGACCCTGAGATATATCTGGCTGAAGTTAGACTGAAGTAGTACAATGCAAGTCTTGTAAATCTAGCATTAATTCAAAAATTAAAACACATTCACACAATAATTAACACATTTAGTGGCCAAACATTTCGCAATATTCTATTTTTTTTACCCTGCAGGCCTTTTTCAAAGAGCGGTAGCTCAAAGTGGCACTCCATTGTGTCCGTGGGCCTTAGAAAGAAATCCCCTCCACTGGGCTGAAAAACTTGGAGCATCTTTCGAGTGCTCAACCCTGTCTACTTCGGAATTGGTAGAATGTTTGAGGGAAATTCCAGCCATAGACATCAACAAAATTATCATTGGTTCGGAGGTAAGTTAAATTTTTATTGTGAGTTTAAATCATCATCCACCAGGTACGGATACTGGATGTACTTTATGGAAGGGGGGGGGGGGCTATACCAACATTTTAATTTATAAAATGTATTTTTTTCTCTAATGTTTAAAAGAACTTGACTGCCCCGTTCCTCTCGTGGTAGAAGATATAATAAATGAAGAACAGGACTGATGGAACTACAGCCCGGCCACATGTCACTTGCTACTCGCCACATTTTTCAGTCTGGGCGTTATTTTCTAAAGAGCTAAACATGTACAAAATATTCATCCGACAGTGTTCATCACTTTTACTCTGGTTTTAATAAATATGACGTGATGAACTACTGATAGGAATAGTTCCATCAGTAGTTCCCTTCAGTAGCACGAATAAAAAGGAAGAAACTGATCAGTTAATGGGTTTTCAGCCATGCCTTTAGGACGTATTTTCTTTTCAGTCGTTACTGTCAAAGAAGAACGATAGTTTTGGTAGGACAAAAAGCACCATTAGACCATTTTTCACGTAACAAACTTACTTCCGGGTCAGGCCAAGGACTAAACGAAGGAGGCAGCCAAGTGGCGGGAAGGAGACGGCAATCTACAGTAAGGAGACGGCCATGCTGGTGTTAATTACGTCATATTACACCAGAAAAAGCGGTGCCAGTAGTGTTCAGCCCATCACAGAACAGCAAGGGAGCGCATCTATGAAATGAGACTGTTGGCTTGGTCGATAAACGGAAATTCGTAAAAAAAAACTAATCTCCGTTTATTATAGTTTGCTTTTTTTATTACTAAAGATAATGTTTTTTTCGTCCGCTAACAATGTATGTAAACAGAGATTTTGTTTTTTAAAAATTCGTTTTGTGCAAATCCAATAGTCACGTGCTTCCTTGCAGGACACTGATTGGCCATTCGGGCTACTTTGGCGGATTGGTGAATATGACGTCACACCACGGTCCCAATGAGTATAATTCCACAAAAACAATACTACCGGAAGTCTGAAATGAACCATCTTCTCTAGTCGCTCCATCTTTGGTTACTGTGACTGACATTCTTGTCCTTCATGTAGATTGTCTGAAACAGCAAAAAAATTCAACAAACGTCATAAATGTTTCATGCAATGTTTTTTTTTTT
>JAHWFP010006847.1:8243-24915 GCA_023313725.1 Lithobius niger
GAAAACGTAAAAACGGTTTTCGTGTAACCGACCGAAAAAAAAAAAAACCGGTTAAACGGATAACTAAAAAACCGGAAAAGTACCAGCCCTATGCAGGATATTGAAGACATGGACCACAGTCTACCGATTTTTTTCCCCCACATGGATTGTGTGTGTTCACTTCTTAATTTGACACTTCCACACCCTCTTCGAACCTCACTGTACCGAATGGAATAAATTATTATTTGTACTATTGCCGTCATAAACCCTTCCCATGAAGGAATGGATAATTTTCCTTTGTCGGACATTACGAAAGAAAATTTCGATCAATTTCTGCAAAAAAAGAAATGTGTCTTAACTGGCTCAGTGTCAGTGTTCAGAGTTTGTGAATTAACATGTATAAAAATTGCTTTTAAATGAAGCCAGGAACCCAGTTCTTGCACCCTCCCAGCATTAGCAACTTAGATAGCATGGTTAGAAAAATGTAGTGTTTGGCAATAAAGGTTCTGGCGTAATTGATATTTTATGAACTTACCCATCTTCCCCCTTGTCTGCTTTCCACATTAGCTTTATCGGATATAGCTGAAGGTCGGTCACAGAAAACTCCCGCACTTTGAAGTTAGGAGAGAGCATGGCACACTGAAGTGCGCATCCACGGGCAACAGCTTCATCCTGGTTAAGAGTAGTGCTAGATTCCTTGCCAAATATACTCTGCACTAGCTGCTTTACCACCGGCATGCGTGTAGATGCACCAACTATCTCCACTGAGTAAATATCGTCTTGTTTTAATTCTGAAAGGTAAAACAAGGTTATGCGCATCTTTCATTTACAAAGAGCAGGGGTGCTGCCAAGAATATCATCTTTTTCACATTCCTACTTTCATTCTTCATTTTTTTCCACATTTTTTCCTCTGCTACTTCACTACTTCTAAGTTTCCATGTATCAAACCAGTTTCACAATTCTTTAATTAAAAATTTTTCTTTTCCAGTAACCATGGTAATCTATTTTCCTCAAGAGAGCAAAAGCGACTCCAACCAACCAATTTTTATTTCTGTGTTCTAACCACATGCATGCTTAATTCCAAGCCTAAAATTAGAGCAGATACGTGTACTTTCTTTTAATTCGTTTTGTGTTTTGCCTTTTTTTTCACACCAACACTCGTATATTTCAAATTTTTTTTTTTACCGCTGGCAAATTTTCACACCGGCAGCATCCCTGAAAGAGTTTGCTGTTACTAGTAGCCTCTATTTACAACCACAAGGACCACACATCAGCATTTCAGCACCGTAACTACGTCCATAAACATTTTCAACTAGGGATCGACCAGATACCGTTTTGCCGGATCCGGGTCGGTTCAGGATAATTTGATGTCAATGCCGGATCGGTTCCGGATCCAGACCGGTACTGGATAATTCGCACACAAAAACGAAATAAAGCAGTTTTATTTTTTTCCTCCTTATAAGTTCCAGCTATGGTGTTAATTTTCGCTCTGTTTAACATTATTTTGTTACATTAAACACGTAGAAGTCTTAGGCTATTATGAGTACCAGAATAGTATAATTGCATGTAGGCTACAGAACTGTTTTTGCAATGTTGCTAAATTCTGCAAATTTTTTTTGAAACAGTCAAACAAATCACTCATTAGGTTAATCAGTCAGAAAACATTTTTCTACTTGAAGGATTTCTCATTGTTAGCCTACAGCTTCATTTCGAAAAATAATTAGCAAAATTTTGCAATATTTGTGAAACCTGTATGTAGTCCACTTATTTTTGATTAAAATTATTGAATTTTAGTTGCATTAAAACAAAATCAAAAAAAAATCAAAGCTTTAAATTGCTTTTGTTCCGTTTTGTATTGCGTACAGTATAACAAAGACCGAAAGCAAAAAAAAGGAACGAAACCAACATAAAAAAAGCTGCATTTTTTTTTTCATTTTATGAACAAAAATGTCTCGACTCTTGCAACATGGAAGTCATCTTTGGTTTATCATGCTATTATTCCTTGCTAGTTTTTGATGTCGTCATTAAACCTGTCTTACTTTTCGAATATAACCCCTTGGCGTCCAAACCACGATGTATCGTCACTTCAAAACAGTTTCTAAAACTACCGACGCACTCTCGATTCAAAGCCCCATTTGCAAAGAAAAACCGCCATTGCATACAAGGGAGGTGTAATTCCGACTGAATTAGGTACTTTGGCACGCCTATTTTGGATTCATTTAATTTAATATCATCTTTGAATTACCTTAATTGATGTTTTTGTTGGCCGTGTCATCAAAATTGATGTCAAATTGCTTTTGTTTGCTAAAACTAGACCTTGGTTCAAGCTGTCATAATGCAACAAACGGCTACCATCTTGGTCGCGTTGCAAAGCTGGGATTCCCCGATTTGCACGTGTATAGCACGTGATCACTATCGCGACGGGGGCCAGTCGCAAGTGACGTCACGCGAAGCGAGCAGGTGCGCGTCTATTGCAGACAGCTGGCAGGGAGTGGGAGCGCAATGGCGGCCGTACACTGATTCCATCACCGATAGCGAATATAAATTAGGAATACAACAACTTTAAACTACTTCTACGGTATTAAAAACTAAAAAAAAGGATTTCGGAAGCCGTAAACACTGAAATGGAAGAATAACCAGAGGACCATCGTTTGAAGTAGTGGTGTACCGATACCATAATTCCGATACCAATAAACCGGTTCCGTACGGTTCTGATATCGGTTCCGATTACCACATGGCAGTGCCACAGCGAATGAAAAAAAAATTAATAATAATGCATTATTTGTGTTCAGGGAGTACAGGGTTTTGCTGTGGCTGATTTTTATAAATTTACATACATTTTATAACGAAAATTTTGATATATAAATTTGTATAATTAAAATTTAATTTGATTCGAAAATTAAATTAAAATTGAAAAATAGTTAAAATAACGTGTACCGGTAACAATTTTTTTTAGTGCCTGGATTAATGCAAAGACCATTTTCTGGTGGCACTGATCATATGATTTAAAATTTTAGCTTTCCAAATGTATCAAATTTAAATTTTTAAAAGAGGTTTTTTTAAATTTTAAATTTAGTTTAAAAAAATTAAAAGTTAAAAAATAGCTTAAAATAACCAGAAAGTTGAAACAATTTTTTTAATTCTGATCTGGACCTGCATTTTTAAATAGATTTTTTGCTTCTTGGATTGGCCAAGCCCTTATTTTTGTTTTCTGGATGTATTAAATTTAATTTTTTTTAAACGTAAAATAAAATCAAAAAATTTAATTAAAATAAAAAAAACTTGGCTAAACAAGAGCGTGCTTGAGGATTTTTGCAGCCCAGATGCTTAAGAGTCTTAGCAAAGCTTTGTACACTTGAAGATTTTCGCAGTGCGGATTTTGTGCATGCACTGATGGCTCCAATCGAACGCACGATTTCGAAACAAAATGGCAGTGGAGGGTTTGCCAAACGTGAAACGTTAGCCTTGGGTTTAGCAAAATAGGAAATAAAAGATAATGAAGTCCTGATATCCTTAAACAAACAGGAATCGTATTCTGCTTAGTATTAGGGATCGACCGGACCAGGTCCAGATCTTTTGGGTACACCGGCCACGACCAGACCGACTCCAACTTTCGGCTGCCGGTCATACGACCGGCAATTATCGCTGCAATCGATGCGCGATAAAAAAAAAATTAAATAAAGTATCTTCGTAATAAATTTTAGTTCTCAAACTTTAATTTGGATATGAATTTGTGTTGATTTACCCCTTCAACCGGGAATATTTCGTTTGCTGCTTCGTATTGAAAGAGCTACGGTAGCGGCGTGGTTGATGTACAGCGTGGCCATATTGGTTTCAATCTGCAGCTAATTCGCCATTCATTTAACGGTTTTCACGTTCAACCGGAACACAACTGATGCCAAATAAAATTATAAATAATTAAATATATTTTCCTTCCTTAATGCGTTAGTTTGATTTGATTGAGATTAAATAAATTTAATATTTTTTTATGTGCGGTACTTCGATTGTATGGGATGCCAGTCAGTTCATAAGTTCGCGTCGCCAGCCTTTGCGTCAACACGGAAGCACAATATTGAGCTAGTGTTGACCCCATACAAGGTTACTCAGTGATACGAACAAAACACGTGCATCGTGCTTGTCCGTTGCCGACGTGATCTCTTGGTGTAATCTAGTTAGGCAATGGCTTGTCGAACTTTGTTATTCTTTCCCGCTATTTTGCTATTAATATGGCTCAAAATCAAAGAAAAAAAACGATCCGTAAGCATAGTAAAGAGTTGTCCACAAAAAAACCGCACAACATGAAAATTTGTCCGAAATCCAAAATCCATTTCTGATTCCGAAAAAAGTGCATCTATTTTCGAAAGTTTTAAAATAGAACTTTGAAAACAAAAATATTCAGCTTTTGCTCGGTGCATCATCGGTGCTGTGCAACCGAAAGAATGTCGACCATTTTCAAAAATGTACGAAAAACAGGACACACTTTTTCGGAATCAGAAATGGATTTTCTATTCAGAAAAATGGTTCCTTTTGCACGTTTATTAAAAAAATTTCCAAAAATTTCAGGTTATGTATTTTTGTGAACCCACCTCGTGTGTCAAAGTTTTAGAACTTTAAACTTTATGGTCCTATTTGAAACCCCACTTACAGGCTATCTTTCATGAATCGAATCAAAATATCCTTTGTTAACTAACAATGTAGCCTACTTTTCTTGTGCAATGAAAATAAGTGTTTTGTGAAAATGTTTAAAATGGTGCTTAAACTGTTTGACCTAGATTACTAGTACTGAAAGGTGGTTATAAACAACACCGGTGAATGGATCTGGAACTGGTACCGGCTGCTCAAGGAACCTGGGCCGGTGGTACCGGCATGTAGGCAGTCCGGTCGATCCCTACTTAGTATATTACCACCCTAGATGGGATTTTATGGTTATGTGATGCAAACTACTCAACAAAAGTTGGTGTAAAAAGGTAAGTGGCCCAATAAAAACACGTGAAAATGTGTTAGTTATTCATCCAAGATCTACTATCAAGCTCAGTTTTACGACGATTTAAGCTACTGGAATTAATTTTCTGCTCCAAGATCGCCAAGATAATCTTTTCAATTATCGCATACCCCTGGAAAAGGGAAAGTAGATGACAATATCAAGTGATTTAGTGGTCTGTGCCGATTTTTGAAAGGTACTCAGTATCGGCCAACCAAGATAGCGGTTCCGATACCACGGAACCGTACTCAGAACCGGTATCGGAATCGGTACACCACTAGTTTCAAGGTATCCCATGTACTGCAACGGAAGATGAATATTTTCGTAAGCGCATTTACGTAGTCGTAACTTCAACTTTTTTTTTAGTTATGAAAACCTAATACGATTATCCCAAGTATATTTTTGTGCACTAATTTACACTGTAATTAGCACATCTGCAATTTTTTATACCCGTAGATCGCTTAGTTATTATACGTCGATTTATTTTACCGAGGCATGCAACATGTTTACGGCAACATGTTTTGGTTGTGTTGCAACCGGTATCCGGCGTAATATAATGGCCGGATCCGGATCTTGCCGGATACCGCATTATCTGGCGCCGGATCCGGATATATCCGGACTTGGTCGATCCCTATTTTCAACTACAGTGGAACTCGTTAGTACGAGCAGCTATGTACCTCAACATTTAGTTCACTAAAAAAGGAGATCGTTCAAAACAAACAGTACTGTAGTAACAAAATTCATCATTAAGTCTAGCTTGTGAATTGGTTCTACCGCTTACTTTTTAAGTTTCCTTTTACGTTCTAGCTTAGGATTTTAATGTCCTACCATATTAATGTAAATAAATGGAAGAAAAAATATCATTTAAAAAAAATTCCAACATTAAAAATGATAAAAATAAATACTAAACCTAGCTTTTAGGAAGACATTTTTATTTAAGTTTCCTTTAACTTTTGTTATCTCATGAGTCAAGTTTACTACTGTACCATACTAATGTAAATAGATTTTAATCTCTTAATTATAATTTTAACATTAATGGATGAAAAATATTTCTGTAATCTTTAAAATCTATCCACCAACCCTTGCGCTGAAGTCAAAGGCCAATAAACAAAAATTAAAAGGGGGTAGGGTGGAGAAAGGAGGATTGTCATGGCAAGACTTTCTGGAATCCAAGAAATTGGGGCATGAATTGCCTGGTCAAAACTACGCAAGTGTAGGAGCCGTGACAAATGATGTACCGCTCATCTTGTCTAGCCTCTCCACCAAACCCACAATTCCTGTCAGTAAATCGGCCCAACCTTTTAATAGCAATGAAACCATCGCCTACCGAAAGAGTAATTCAGCAATACAGAGATTAAAAAAAAATTCACGTAAACCAATGCACTGCTAAAAGTTATATATTTGCCTGAAGGTATCGGGCGTGGAATCGTAGTTAGCAGCATAACTATCAACTAAGGCTGGCCGATACCGATCTCGGCCGATATTTGCAGTATCGGAATCGGACCGGGGCCGGCAGGTAAAACCCACATAAATCGGTAATAAACGAAATCGAAGATATTTTCACTTCTCGTCGACCGAATTTGACGTTTGAATACACCATTTTGAAGGTTTTTTCGCCAGCTTTCCAATGGTCCAAACTACAAGCAGCATTCTCTTACTGTTAAGAAGTTACAAGGCAAAATGTTAAAATTTTAATGGGGTTTTGTGTTTTTAGATGATTTTAGCTATGCAATATTATTTTAAACCAATATTAAAAAAAAATTATAATTATTTAGGCCAATGCTTGGTTTATGCAATGATTTCAAAAGTTATTTTTTTTTATAAAGACATACTTCAGTATTACATTTTTCGATCAGTTGGGAACTTGGATCAGTTATTGGGGATTTGGTATCCGTAACAAAGTTGATCGTCCTAGCTTTACTAAGGCCGGGAAAAAAAATAAGTTTGGTTCTCGGGCATTTCGAAGGTCGAAAAAGGACCAGGCCACCCGGCTTTTTATTTTATTATTTATTTTCAAAATGCTATGAAAATGCTCAACATTTTTCTTTAATCTTTTAACGTATGAACATAACACGCCCAAAAAAATCATCCCAAACACAGTAACGACGTATATATACGTAGAAGTTTGAAGGTAAACTATGGGTTGAAAAACGCAATTTTCCACCAAAATATCGAAATGCGAAACGCTGAAATTTCTGACATGTTGTGCATCGATTTCTGTAAAAAAAAAAAAAATCGTAGTAAAAAAATCGTAGTAAATCGTAGTAAATCGTAGTAAATCGTAGTAAAAAAAAATCGTAATAAAATGTCTACAATTTTATTAAAAGCACTTTAGTTCAGTGTAGACTGACTAAAAACTATAAAAATGTCTTTATCATTCTTTTTTCCTAAGTTAAAAAGCAAAAAATTGGCCTTTTTTGATCAGCGGTAGCGGTCGAATCATTTGACTGGGCGCTGCCATTTTGTATTAGTTGGAAAGCTGGAATTCTACTCAATCTAGGCCTGTCAACATACTTTCTCGATGGCATTTGGCAGTGGCCAATCAGGCGAATTGTAGTAGGCCGTTTCTGGCCGTATCGAGCTACTTTTCCAAAGCATTGAAAATCGCGTTCCATTATTGGCTGGTTGGTACCATGTGACCGATTTTGCCTGCTCTCATTGGCTGATGCACGATATCAACATGGACGCCGCCGATCGCTTCGGATTTCACGTGAGCGCCTGACGAGCACTTGTGTTCTAGTTCGTCATTGCAAATCACAAGAAAGATGATTTTTTTTGACAGCATTAGAAATTTAAATCAGCAGCCACGATGCAAAACTGAAATGGAAAAGGAGCCTATAAACCTTCACACTATTGCTTATCAGGTGGGAACAACGATTTTTAGCCTAACGGCCTAACTAACGCCGACTTTCGGACGCGTTTTGTCATCACGGAAATTTTCGATTTTCATTACCGCACGTAATTAAAAAGACAACAACGGTTCTCCGAAACTATTAAAACCATTTGTCCACTTTTTTTTTCTGTGCACTTTAATGAATATATGTTGCGTGTGTGTAATAAGTTTGAAAATTGTGTCCAATAATTTTCGCAAGAATAAATATTTCGGTAGTGCCTCACTCCACGGGTAACGACGTAAGACGAATGAAATAAAAAGCCTTTGACCCGCATGATTTTTGGGGACCCGCCCGCGCCCGAGAACCAAACAATTTTTTTTCCCCGGCCTAATAAGTTTAATGTGGTAACAAGGGAAGAAATGTGAATTCAGTAGAACTGCAGTACTAGATGCAAAAACTAAAGAAAACTTTAATTTATGTAGAAACACACTTATGTCTGGATAAATATAAATCTACACAATTTTTTTTCTTTATTGGGGACTGTTAATCAATTTATTTTATTTATTTGAAATAACTGCAACGCCCCAACGAGCAATTAAGCCGTTAAAAAGAAAAAGATCGGTATCGGGATTCGGTTCGGCAGATTTTTTTCTTTGAAATCGGTATCGGATCGGTAAAAAGTGGTATCGGCCCAGCCTTACTATCAACCATCATACGTTATTTTGGCTCAGACAGAGGCCAGCGGAAAAACACTCCTCTTGACGTTGTTCAACAGGAATGGGGACGGCTTGACAGACGGAGCCGGTTTCATTTTTGGATTCAGTCGAAGGTGGAGGGCTTTTCTTGCCCTAAACTTCTTTTTTGCCTTGAGCCTGGGACTTCACCCAGGATATTTGCTCGGGAGAAGAAACTTCAGAAACGCTGGTGTGTTGGACACAGCTCAGGTTATAATTTCTGCGTTTTCTTTCACATGGATTCTACGAGCTTTCCGATATTGTAGAGCAAAATTGCTGGTTGGGTTGTCAAACTACAGTCGCTGCAGCTCGAAACCCATTGAATGCCTGTTCCTAAAGAATAGTGTGGTGTGAAACGCTTAACCACAACAGACAAAGTCAAAATGCAACAAGAGTCGATCATACGCATCTACGCATAATGGCATGGGAGGAGCATCACTGTGTTCAGTTGCTAACGCTGTACCTAACCGAATATGGCCGAAGTGTTCGGATCGGTTCGGCCTTCAAAAGAATAATACCGAACGTATTTCCACTTCTAATTGACCGATTTCAGGGCTCGAAATGAGCGGTATCGCATCGCAATTTGCACCACAAATTTAAACTTTAGCTATGCAAAATTAAATAATGTATCGCAATTTAGCGACGCAACTGTATTACACGTGACAACATAGCAGTGTGGTCATGATCGTGTTGGCTGACATGGAGATGCTAATCCCTCCTACTTTATAGGCAGGCTAAGCGTCGCACATGCATTCTGGGAAATCATTGGTCCTACCACACCTTCGGTATTTAATTGGTGGTGCTTTCATTTCAGACACGGATCAGAATAGTCTGAACGTGCATTGGATGCCATACTCTTGACTAAGCATCCGTGCGTATAGCAAAGTAAAAGTGAAACAAAAATGGCTCTTGTTTCAAATAAAGTAAACTTTTTGTATTGTTTTTTTTTTTTTAAATAAATGATTCTTTAAAAGTTGCTAATCATTTTTTCGTGAATGCTACGCAAATTTGTATATTTGTATTTTGTATCGTATTTCTGCTATGCAATTTTTCTAAGACAATTCGAGCCCTGGATTTTAATGTTTGAATACATCATTTTGAAGGTTTTTACGCCAGCTTTCTGATGGTCCAAACCACAAAATCTTAGCTCTAACCGTTCACAAGTTATAAGAGAAAATGTTAAGTGGAGGAGATTTTTTTATGCCAAAACGAGTTTCCACATCTGTACACTTACAAGTCCACAGGAATCCACCTTTATTTGTTAAGAAACTTGAAGATGAAGCTTTGTGAATTGTGAATTTTATTTTAAAGATTGTTGGTTTGGTACACTTGTTCGGTACGGAAGTGTTTGGTGTTCGGCTCATTCGGTTCGGTTCGGCTGAAAAATTCGTGTTCGGTACAGCCCTGTCAGTTACACACGGACCCATGCGGGTTTAGGTGACGAGGGATTTAAACGAACAACCCATTAAAAGCCAAAAAAGGAAAATAAAAGGTGTGCAGATTGCACAAGAGTTGTAAGCGTACTTGTTTCACCACTGAATGGTATAGTCGCAAAAACTTTGGCCCTAAACAACGAAGACGGCCTTAACACGTCTGTGTTGTAGCGTGCCCTGACAATAAAGTTGGCGATCGCTCCATGCATCCAGGCACTGAAGTGTAAATGTCCGAGATCATTAGAGTACATTGGTTAGGAAACTCTCAGTCAGGAAGTCATCTATTCAGACAAAACAAATTTTGTGGGGCTGGGGGCAAGATATCCTGGAATAAACACAAATTTGCTCATTTTTAGAAACTTACTTGTCTCAACCAACAAGCGCTTGAACGTTTGCTCCACACGAACAAACAAGTTAGAACAGATAGATTCCATCTCAGTCCTGAAAGAACAAAAAAGATAAAATTATAGTTTTTGTCTACAATTTGTTAATTATGGGGAAAAGCTTAGGACCAATCTATTCTGGCAAAAAGTGCGTGTGGTTTCATACTTGAATTTCGTGAAAATTATGGCACAGAATAAATGTGACGCAGTTCAGAATGTCGGAGGGGAAACGTTGTTTCCACGAATTTTCTACAAGTTTCTACACAACATAGCTTGTTTTCATCAGGCCTACAATGTGAGGTTGTTTTGAGTTAGTATTCCATTGTGTGGCTTGTCTCTACTGCAGGAAAAGTGGGGAGCCACCAGCTGCTTCGGTCCCAGATGGCCATTAAAGATCAGTGGTCACCAGCCAGAACGCAACGAGAACGACCACCACCAGTTCCACAAGTAACACGATGTAATACTAACTCAAAACAACCTCACAGTGTAGGCCTGATGGACAAACGATGTTTTGTAGATGTTTGTCGAAAATTTGCGAAAACGACGTTTCCCCACCGACGTTTTGAAACTGCGTAACATTTATTCTGTGCCATAACCAATCTATCACCCAAGGGTGCAAAAATCAATCATATAAGCTCATTTTAGCACATTAAAGCCTCAAAACATGCTCAGTGGGAATCTGAAATGATCTATAAACAAAACTCCTTTTGAAAAAGATTGGCATAAAAATAATTGAGTAAAAAATAGAAAAAAAATTCATCAGTGCCCATATATGCAGACTGGGTCGTCTGGTCAAAGAGCAGTTCAACGTTTGTTTGGAAGATCTGCGTAGGTGTTGTAGGGATAACAAGGCTAAAACTATGATAAAAATCTCCTTCCATATCTTCATGGCACTCAACAAATTTCAGCTCTTAATAAAACAGACCAGTTGCAACAAACCCAACAAATGCAAGTTTGTAGTCTTATGTTTCTAATACACCTCAAAAGCCTAATATAGCTAATAAGTAATAATTGTAAAACACGCGGAAAACAATAACAGTGGTGCACTCACCGTTTCATTCTGCTAGAAACATCTTTCTCGTCGATAAAGCACTCAATGTTCATCGGTAAAACAGTCGAATTGGCACTCATTTGTTTCTTCAGCTTTTCTGCTTCTTGCTCTAGACGAATGTAGGCCCGCGGCTTCTTCATTGCGTCTACCTTGTACTTGCCTCGGAACTCTTCACTGAAATGCATGGCCATGGCACGATCAAAGTCACGCCCGCCAAGAGTTGGGTCAGACACTACTCCTAACATCTACGAAAAGGGTAATGAAAACTCTTTAGTGAAAAATGTCTTTGAACAATCAATAAGCATCAATTTATATCATTATACACACAGTGGAAAACACACAACGACTCTTACCTTCAATTTTCCTTTGTTGAATGCGACCGCCGAAACCTGCAGCGACGCATGTCCCATATCTACAAATACCACAGTTCTTGGCTTTTCATCGGGATTTGGTAAGTCTTGCTTGTAAATGCCGTAAGCCAAAGCAGCTGAGGAAAAAAAATAAAACTTGATACCACTAGTCATACACAACAAATGAGGATTTTTTGACAGGTTTGGGAATCAAACTGGGGCCTTCTTGGGACCAATTTTATTGACCCCACTAGGTTCCCAGTTGTGCCTTTTATGAAACATACGGAACCAAATTAAGGCCTTGTGACTTAGCTGTTGGCCCCAGATTGAGACCAAACTTTGTTCTAGCCACTTAACCCCAAACTGTGACCAAGAAAGGGCCAGATAACTTGGTCCTTTGACCATAAACCGTGGCCAAAAATGAGCACATGCTGAGCATTGGCCCCTTGTTCCCGAATCCTGACTAAAAAAGAGTTAGCCACCTTGGCCCCTTGGTCCCGAATCGTGACTAAAAAAGGGTTAGCTACCTTGGCCCCAAATCGTGACTAAAAAGGGTTTAGCCGCTTTGGCCCATTGCTCCCGAATCGTGACTTAGCTAGCCCTTAACCGAAACAAAAGGCAAAAGAATTTGACAGTTGGTATTTGAATTCTGTTAGGCCACTTAAAAAAAAGAAAGTTGTTTCTCGAGCCTTTTACGAAAAAAATCGGTGCGGGCGGGCGAATTTTTTTTTTATTATTTATTTACTTTCTTTAACCATAATATAGGGATTGTAATTTAAAACAAAGCCATTTTTGTTCTATTTTTTTAATGAAAACTTCAAACAAATATGACGGGTTACACGGGAGCCCTATCACAGTATTTGGTGAGCAAAAAGAACACTCGCACAAAAAAAGAAGTCCGGTGAATTCAAAATTCGTTAGAACAGATCGTGAGTTGACATTTCTGGTTTCCGTAAACCAAAAAAAAAAGGTCGGTGCGGGGGGTTTGGAGTCCGTGCGGCGGGGCTTGAGAAACAACTTCTTTTTTTTAAATGGCCTTAATATTATTATTTTCATTTCAGATGTTTGTATTACAATTCTTGCACTTACAATACAGCACATTAAAGTATACTAATGTAACACTACATTATGCACTTGGTCCCTACCCATCACTTACCTTCTCTTCCATCATCCCTTGCCGTACTGACATGTTTTGCTCTTGTCAGTAAATCGTATATAGGGACTTTTCCTTAAGAACTTAACGTTATGGGAGTTAGTTTTCGATTTTACGATTTTATTGATTTTTGCTAAAGTTAAGCACAGTTTGACTTTGTTTTAAACAATTAATTGGCATTAATTGTTTTACACTACAGAAGCCATTTTTTACACAAATAAAATCCACGTGAAATTAGGGAAGTGAGACATACTCCATATTAAACTTCAATACTAAGACTTTATTAATAGTTAGCTTTCATATGTTTGTATGTACAACACATTTACCATAGAACAAACTGGTACAGTAATTATTCTGTAACTAAAATAAAGATACAAAATTTGAATACATGAGCAATACAATACGTTTTTTAAATGTTAGTTGCAAACTTAACATTCAATATTTAGGTTGCCAGAACAATCATTGTAACATTTTAAGACTTATTTTTTTTTTCAGTCTCACTTGGTCCCAACCCATGTGCATAAAGTTGACGGTGATAACGCAAATTTTTTGATAGAGCGTTACGCTTGCACTCCTGATAACTGGCACAGTATGGCTTTCTACAACGTAGTGTGTTCTATTCAATGCTTTTCAGCTTACAATTCGTTAATTGAGCATAAATGTTCAGTTTTTTCCTTGTTTGGTTCCAGATTTTTACTGCTTAACAGTTTGACCAGTTCTTGAAAAAAACATCGGGAAATTAATGGATGCTGAGCACATGTGACACTGATAGACGAATTGAGTTGATGACACGAATTCAATCAGCAAGCTTCACAATTGTTTTGAACAGCCAGAACCAACTTTGAATTAGAGTAAATCTTATAAATTACATTTTGGTAGTGCTCATAATGAGACATTTAGTTTTCTGTGGGTTTTGGATTCACAAACAGTTACAGGGTAGGGTTTTTACATAAGTTTGCAGGGTGGCCAAGCCCCCCCCACAAAAAGTTATAATACAACCCAATTTTCTGGATCCAAAACCCTATTCAGAATTGAAAAAAGTGGTTTCTATTTTCGAAATTTTTGAAAAATTGGTAACTTTGCTTTTGTATAATAAATTCAGTGGGGTTCCACAGTTCAGAATTTCGTTTGTTGTTATCGGGATCATGGTGTAAAAGAATAAATGTGCGGCGAATATACCGACTTTCTAAGTTTTTTTATTTTTCAAAGTTTTGAAAATAGGACCCCCACTTTTTGTAACAAAGTTGTCATATTCTTAAGTAACAGTATGTGACCAATTGGGTTAAAACGGGGGTCTAGGTGTTAAAACCCCATACTGTGGCCAAGTGGGGGTATTGTGACCAAGCCTGAATATTTTTAGGTCACCAATTGTGACCAAGTGGGGGTCAAACTGGGGCCAAGTTGGTAAATTCCTAAACTTTTACCAACTAGGGCCTTGTGTGACCAAGTTGTACTATTCTTTAGTCACAGTTTGTGACCAATTGGGGGAGGGGGGGGGGTCAAACAGGGGTCTAGTTGTTAAAATCCCCAAAGCGTGGCCGGTCTTGTGACCAAGCGTGATTTTTCTTAAGTCCCCGTGGCACCCGGTGGGTAAAGTACGTATGTTGCCCCCCCCCCCCCTACAAAATTCCAGTGTGTGCCCCCCTCAACCAGGAACCAACAAACAAAGTTATGACAAATTGAACACGTGTATTTTAATATTTACATTTTTTTATTTAATTTTTACTTACACATGTACAACTTGCATTACAACTAGTGGTTGTGTTTACAATTCTTTTCGTCAAACTTTAATTTCTGCAAATATCTCTACTTCATCTAAATTTGTTTGCCAAGCTTGTGGCACTCTATGCTTAATATTGTCGGCCCCTTGAACCACTCTTGCGCCATAGTACTCCTGAGTTAATTCTTTATGATTTTTAGTTTCGAAAACTAGCGTTTTGCCGAAGCAAGTTACTGAAAGCGCAGGGAACAACAATGTTGAGTATTAAAGTGGCCCCATATTGGTCGAAGGTGGCACTATCATCGATTGAAAGTCTACAGAATCTGGCAACATCTAGCGCTATCTAGTACTATCTATCAGTTGCTTGCAACAAGCGAAGGAATGCACAACGGTATTTCTTTTAAGCCATGACCTCCTCAATTCTTGAGTGAAAATTTGGTACGACCTCGTGCACCTGGGAGCAAACTAAAGGTTAACAATATCACTGCCGCTAGATGGCGCCGTGGTATTTTCGTTCAGTTTTCCATCAGTGATAGTGCCACTTTAAAGGAAGCAACATAATGCAGCCAATAGAAAATTTCCGTTTTTTTAACATATTCAGTAACTACTAAAATGTTATTACTAATGTTAATTTATTTTATTGCTTGTTAATTAACTCGAAGTTTTAACAACTTTGCGAGTCATAGTTACAAACAAATCAAAATATTAATTATCAGTATTACAACAAGAACAGCATTAGAATGTAACTATTTATTACAATTACTGTAATGTTTAAAAAAATCTAATCTATTGCACTAATTCAGCTGAACGCCGCAGATATACACGATTTCCCCAACTTTCTGATATTTTGGCTCATCAGCAAGTAGTGTTCAGCACCTAAAAAACTGAGGGGGTACGCTAGCCTTCGCTCAGTTAATGTGACATGTTTGATTTAATCCAACAGTTTATGCCAACAATACAATGCCATTGAATGCCAATAAAATAATATGCACTAACCATCCAACTAACTTGATGGGCGAAATGCTAGCACGCTTCCAAATGTTATGTACCATCGTGCAAGCGTCTCACAAATGCCTTCTTTCTGGAGACATTTTTTCTGACTGGCCAATCTCTCTCTGATCGACATATTTGGATATATTGACTAGTCGGAGTTTGCAGTTAGTTAATTCCAAAATGGCCGCTATCGCTAGCTTTTCGGCCGCTAAAATTTAATTATACGGTTCTTCGGAATGATGCCAAAAGAAAAAAAATTACGCGGGCGCGCGGTGTTTTTTGTTTTTACTTTTTATTCACGAATTTTCAGATGTGAGCGATGACTTTTAATTTTTATCAAACAAAACAACTGCAGTTGCTTTTTAATACAAAGTTAAGCCAGAGTTAAGCTGGAGTTGAGAGAGCAAATGTTGCACCTTCGATAAAATTCTTTCCTTTAGATCCAATTTTTTTTAGTTGCGACTCGCCTATGAAAAGCCCTTAGATTCATTTCGAAGCCATCATTTAAATGGAACTTGGACTCACAAAGTCATCGGTTCCAGGAAGTGTTTGGTGAGAGCGTTGATGCATGATCGGAAAGTTTTTTTTTCTATCGCTTAAACATTTCATGCGCTAAGAAAAAAAACATGCGTGCGTTCTTGAGAACCATGTAATAAACTTTTAGCGGCCGTAAGTTTTAACGATTATGATTTGAGTTATATGAAGCATCCATTCACTCACAAAAGTTGGCTTAGTTTTGTTAGCAGATCAGTCAAGGTCAAGTCATTCAAATCATATCCCCGTTCTTGAAATTCATATCCGTATGGTGCAACGTCAACCACAATATCTGGCTCAGACACTTGTTAACGTATACTTTTTAAACATGATTCTGTCAGTGCACCACTACATACATTCGCAAAGGTTAGCTGAAAGATTTAGTTTAACTACCGGTATAAAGGTAAGATGCCTATTACAGTTTATCCAAATTTAAAATACAAGCTTCAAATTATTAATATATTTTGGATACAGTTAATGTAAATATTAAAATACACTGTTTCAGTAATCATTTTGTTTTATGGTCG